>JARHVA010004007.1:1570000-1575000 GCA_037957365.1 Torreya grandis
TGTAAGTGACAAATTTGAACCTTTTAGGGAATTTTATGGTTTTTGACCTAAAATATGCTTTTGAGTGAAATTTGAGTAAGATTGATAATTTCAACACAAATGGTGTTAGGAATTGGATGTCTATAAACACAACTCAAGTGAAATTATTTAGAAAGTTGAAAGGATTACCTTCCATCTTTGGGGAGCTTATGTATTTAACACACTTAGATTTAACTTATTGAATGAAAATGATATCCTTAACTTCTAACATAGGAAAACTTTGGTCATTAATATATTTCAATTTATTGGCCATTTCAAGTCAAAAGAATTTCTTTCTGGCATTTGGAAACTTCTATGTTTAAAACAATTAAATTTTACAATTTGTCATAATTTTAAATAGAGGCCAAGTCACATGATTTAGCTATTTACATCAATGAGACATACGATTTCCCTTACAAATCATATAAGAATGACTCTATGTAGAAACCATTATAATATTGTATTCTTTTATTTTATAAAAATATGAGGTCACTAAACTAAGAGCAACATGTAACTATTAAAATAAACTTCAATAGAATACACACCATTAGATTGGGCCTAATTCAATTCATTTTGACAATCAACTTCAATATAAAGAGTAGGTTTAGAAGGATATGTCATGTCCATCCATTTCTTTGTTGTTGAGAGGATTATTTCTAATCTATTTTCACTTTGTGAAGAATAAAGATTTTCTATGGAATAATGGATGGCCCTTGGTTTTGAGGAAGAATAACATTATTTTTATGCCCATAGAAACCCTTTTTCAATCTATTAGTGTAAGTCATTGATAGGGTCCCCATTTGAATTATGTTCTATCATCTTCTATTAGCTATTATAAATCAAAACCCAATCAAATTGTTGACTATGAGGGTTGGGGCATATGTAAAAATTGATGATAAATCAGATGGGCCTCAAGAAAATTTGGAAAGAGTTTTTGGCTATTTGGACATTTCTAAATGTATATTTAATTCTATTCAGATCTCCAATTTTAGAGTGAAGACTTCTATAAGTTTAGAAACATTTCAACAATAATCCTAGTTGATATGTCTTGACTGGATTCTATCATTTAAAAGCTACCCCAAGTTAAGGTCCTCATCAAGTACCATGAAAGAGGATTGCATGTCTTTAATGGATTACTTATTAATCATTTAATTTCTCTTCTCCTTCATAATATTGATAAAAGACTCTTTCCCTTTTATCTGTCAAGCACTCCAAGGGGATGAGCCTTCATAGTAATGCATAATATTTTTTGGTGCCATGGCTAGAAACATGAAACCATGTATCGATAAAATCCACACAAAGCCTTAAGAATTAAATCAACATTGAGAAAGGTGAGGTTGTAAGTAAAGATGGAAGGTGTCTTTAAATAACATTAGAGCAACCCATAATCATGAAATAGTCAACCTAGGAGACAAATATAAAACATCACAAATATGTAAGGCATGATAGAAAGACATTATAGATAAAAACTAAAAATAGATAAAGATTAATGGAATTTTAGATAGCCAACTGAGAATGTTTAGTCGTAGCAAGCACAAGAAATTGAGAATAATAGAACCAAAAATTGGGAACAACCCAAAAATTATTTCCTGTATTGCATGTAAGAATAAGGAATGTAGGGAATGATCGATGAACATAAATTAATCCACTCAATTGTTTCTTCAACTTCAAACATATCATCATTTAGTTATCTTCAAAATAAGTGACAACATATGATTATGTGGAGGTATCAATGTGTGAAGGAAATATTTATTGAATCACCCAATAATCACTTTGAGCTTAACATTAAGGAAGAAAGAGAATAATAAATTCAAAGAGGGGAATTAGGAGTTAAGCCCCAAATTTTAGTTTACAAGGTGATCAAACACATTGTTCCCTTATTTTCTTATTTGATTTTTTAGATCAATGAATTATTAGAAATCGTCTGAATAACAAATTATTATCAGAGACAAATTCTATTTCTTACTAGGGTTGTTATTTAAAGCCTAAAGTTTTTCTTTTGAATACCCTTTTATTTTCATGCTTTTCATTAATACTCCTATATTATCATGATTTTGTCTATCTTTTCCAAACCTGAGCTTTTTCCAAGATCTTAACAAAATTCCAAGATATGGGAGTCCTTACTATCTCAAAAATTTCCTCCTACTCCTGCATAACCTAGATTTAATTTGGCTTTGCTACCAAATTTAAATTTGATTTAAAAACTTAGAGGAGGAAACTAATCTACATATTTATATATTTATATATTTTAGCTTATATTATTATCAGTAACTTCTAGAAGAGTATCCTTTAAGTTTCAAAAGATATTGGTATATTTTGAAGCTAGTTTCCCATATTTATGAGCACAAGTGTTGATTATCTCTTTGATAAGTTTTAAAATGAAATCCAATATTTTTTTTTAATATTCTTTCTTTTCCTCCTGAAGGATATTTGACACTTGAAGACTAGGAGAAATTTTCTTTTCAAATTTTGGGGAATGGTCATAAACATTTTGAATCCTTCAAGTAATGAAGTCAAAATCTATCATGAGAAATAATAGTGATGTAATAGATGATTCATATATTTATAGCTACTCAGATGTAATATACATAAAGAGGTCCCTTTAAAACCTTTATTTCTTAAGTTATCATTGGAAAGGATTTTGTTTCAGACATCAAAATAAAAACAATGCATTGGATTTAGGGAGACCATGCTGCAACCAAGCTTGCTTTGCTAGAAAAAACTTTGGAATATATGTTTTTAAGGAATTTTTTTTTTATTAATCAATCTTATGTATTTTTGAAGTGAAAATATCTTTTCAAGGAATTTCTATTTTTATTTTATAACAATCAACTGTCATTCATATTGTAACAATCAACTATCCTATTTCAAACTCTGCCCATGCACCAAGCTTGTGGGAAGATCAAGTCTTTAGTCCATCAACTAACATTTAACCCTTGTTTAGCACTCCATCCAAGATGTGAGTTTAGGATATCAATGCTTTTACTCATCAATTGTCATAAATACCATCAATTCAAATGTGTGTCTATTGTGAATATTATTATAGGCACCAATGGGTCCAAATGTTTTCTTCTTATGATGATCCTTCAAAGTGCATGTTTGTTGGATTACAAGCTCCAAACCAGCTCAGAACCAAGGGCCAAGCTCATTATTTTATTAATCCTAATTCCTAATCCACCCCAATCCTTAGATAGGCTAAGAAGATGCCATTTCAAAAAGAGCCATTTATTGATTTCACTTGTGCTACTCCCATGATATCTCAATTAGATTGATTTGATGGATTTTTGAAATTTGACTAGGATCTCAATTACATACATTATATAAATCGATATATCTTTGAAGCATAACATTATAAGTTGAAACTTACCCTGAAAGTTGAGATAATTTTTTTTTCTAACCATTCAACATCTTTACAAAAAAATCAACCAATGGTTTTGAGAGCCACTTATGATATTTTTCATAAAAAAGAGGTCTAGTATATCAAGGTCAGAGAAAGGAAGCTTTTGTCGGTTAATTCATATAATTATTTAATTAGCGTGATTTAATTTTTTTTCAGACTTAGCTTCTTTATATAGGTTCAAGGGTTGATTTATCTCATTAGATTATAATATTGAGGGAATACCTACTAATCCTTTTTCATTTTCAAATTATATATTATGTATCCTTAGAAGATTCATCATAGATAACTATTCCTTTGATCTTACCAAGTAATTTGAGATGGATGAACAATCTTTGATGACCTTCAACCACAAATTTTTGTTCTAATAACATAGCCATAATACTTTAGAATTTTCCTCTCCTTTGATGGTCACTTATTGGTCTATCTAGACCCAAAAATAGATTCCAAAATTAGTGCATCACAATGTGTATCCTTCTAAAGTCTACCCTTTCACTACTAAAGCAATGATTATGGTGCATTTTATGGACCTTTTGGGTGTTGTAGTGACATCTAATGGTGGCAGGTCTCCCCTCATCAATATTGGGGTCAATTTAAATAATTTTAAGGCCATAAGGGGAGATGTTCCAAAAATTGAAGGGTTGTGAATGACGTTTTAACAATTTAGCAATAGAATATAGTCTTTTACTAGGATTTGGAAGAATTTTCTAGCTATAAGGAGTAAGGATAACTTGTAGAATCTATATGTTTTAAAATTTAAAGGAATTCTTAGTCTTATGAAATAATTGGCCTACTATTAAGATTCAAAATCAAGCATGAGTGGGGATATTAACTCTATTTCAGCCATAAGTGTGGTGGATACACCCTCAACCTCTACCTCCAACACATTCAACCACAAACTCTAGGAATGATTATATAAATTTGTTAATTATTTATCAATTTTTATCATAATATGAAGATATATATGAAATAAAAGTTTGAAGACACAAGCTTCCCTTCATATCCACTTCTAATCATTGAATGGAAACTCAGTCACCTATAGTGAAGGTTCATCACTCAGACTGGTAGTGAGACTGTAGAGGTCACCTGCTCATTGTATCCTATCTACTGTAATAAATCTTGGCTAACATTTAGTTTTATTCTTTCTTCTTATTGAATGTGAACATAGTAGGGTTCATTAAAAAATAGATATTTATTATCCTAGATCACATTCTTCATCAAGATCGTTGTTACAATCTCACTCATGCTCCACAAAATGATAAAGGTGTTGCATTCCACTAATGGTAATTCATAGCCATTCTAATCAACACATAATTATAATAGAAAACCAAATAGATTTGAAAGTAAATAGTTTTACTTATATTTAATTTGAATAAAAAATCAATCAACAGTGTCCAATAAATGGGATTTGATTATAATTTCATATTGGTAGAACATCACCAATAGTTCCCCTCAGCTAGACCTTGGCTACAAGTGATAAGATGATTCAAATAAATTTAATTTTCATTTATTATAAAGTATCAGATTAAAAACTCCATAAACATCACATTCAATTCCTTTATAACAGTGTTAGGTATAAACACAC
>JARHVA010004007.1:1580000-1585000 GCA_037957365.1 Torreya grandis
TGTCCCATATCCATTAATCATCCAAGGGTCATTGATCAATTCATTAATACCATTCCTCTAGGAATGAATTGAATGATCAAAGAAGAGCACATGGGATGGTATTTTCTTATTACAATATAAGACTGATAAAAGAGATATTTCTTTTCTTATCTTCATCTAGGAAGAGAAGATCTGATTCACATGGTTCTCAATGAAAAATGAATATATGATAATAATATATGGAGATGGGCTAGGAAATTTGTCTAGAGACTGCTCAACCCTAAGTTATTACATATAGAATGCATAAGTAGATGGGATATTAAGTGTTGATATGTAATTACATTTTAAATCCTTGAAATATTACATAAATAATAAAATTATATATAGATAAAAATATCCTCTATATATGTGATATGATATATTTGAATTAGTCATTATGTAGAACTTTGGTAGTTATATCTATCTGAGGTGATTATATATATAGTACATTATGTGTCTGATGGTTGTTTATTTTCAATTCAAATTATAAATATATAGATAATTATGATAAGGAAGAGAAGTAATGGAGAGAATATGTCTAATTTAAACTAGATATATAAATATAACTCTAGTAGGGAGAAGAGGCAGTAGTGGATGTCCATCAATCAAAAAGAAGTCATATGCATAGTAAGGAAGAGAGTAGTTATTGGAATAGAGTGAATATATATCTATGGCTTAATCTAGGGAGGAGAACTAATATTTTAATATGACTTATTCTTATTTTAACTATTTATAACTCTAGAGGGAGGAGAGGAAATAATGGATTTATTAAATATGTCCTTCGGTCAAAGATAAGTCTATGACCCAGTAGGAAGTAAATTTTTATCGAGAGTCCTTTGGTCTTCATAGATCACCCTATCTAATTATTCCATCCAATAAAATCATATAAAAGCACAAATCAAAGAGGAAAAGAGTAGTTATACATATATTGGTTGGCATATATTAGACACTACATCCTTGTGTATAATTGGAGTAGAGTGCTCTTCTCTTTCATATAATTAGATCATAGCATATATTAGAGGGTAGTTTTATAACTAGGCTTACATAGAGTAGAACATCATAAGTTATAGTTTTCTCTACTCTAGGTGGTTTATTCTAAGTAGAGCACAAAGTGGATCACAGGGGAACATAGAGTAGAGAAAAGAGAATCCATCTATCTAATGAGAGTAGAGCATCCACCTGGTCTAAAAGGGAGTATAGAGTAGAGTATGGAGTGTTCACCTATTTATTAAGAGTGGAGTGTCCATCTGATATAGAATGGAGCATAGGGAATAGAGTAGAGCATCCACTTTTTTTATGTAAGTAGATCATCCATATGATATAAAGGGAAGGGATCTAATATAGAGGGGATTAAAAAGTAGAGATCATAACTTAGGTTTATTATAGAAATATTCTACCCTATAAATAATAGGGTAAAGCATAGAGGATTATAAATTATATTATATATGTTATTCTCCCTTCCTTTAAAAATGCTAGGCCAAGGTAGTTCCTATCTCCTAGTCTCTAAACAAGGGAGTTTTTATTTCCATTACTATAGGCCTCCCTATATAATCTCATATAGTAGGGTTAGACCAAATAAATATGTGGGATAGGCATTCTCCTAAAGAATGTAAGTACATAGGCTGAGTGATTTATACCCACCCTAGGGAAGATAAAGTCTTGTCCCAAACCATATATATTTCCCAAACTAGCCTAGGTCAATAGGCCTCTATTAGGGAGACCAATAGATATAGAGAACCACTAAAGGTAGAGTGCCCTTGAACCCCTAGTGGAGAAGAGAATATGGTGTTATAGTTCACTCTTAAACCTTGATATTTAAACTCTAACATCTACTTTAGGATAGGCTAGGTGGTATCTATGTGATTTATTGATGCATATAGAGTATAGGGTATGTATATAGTATAGGAGGTTTTCAATGAGAACATTTATTCTTTAAGGAACAAAAAATATGACTAAAACCCATATAAGTATATACGACCAAAGGGTAATGTCTCTAGAATCGATCTTTGACCCTATATATCCATTTAGGTTTAGGCTTCCCTCAACCATTATACTCTCACCCATGGGAAGGGATTGGAGAGAGAAAGTTAGGTTGGTTTCTCTCCACTCCATCTAACCTTAGCCCTCATTTATACCATAGAAGATAGATCTATAGGGTCTCAACCAAAGAGATTAGAGATAACTTGTATTAACCTAGCCAAATATAGATATATATCTATCTCCTCTAAATAATGGGTCTCACCCTTACCCAATCGATATTACTTATTATATATATATAAATTAAGTATAGATGTCTAGTCCTAATAACATGATAGGAATTTGAGACTGTAGATAGATTATTGATCCCACTAGACCATTATATCTACTATATATTAACCCAACCTCATATAACAAGATCACTATGATGGGAAAGGGCAATGTGTTGAATCAATCTAGATACATAGATTCTTCATCCCAAAAGACTATGATATCTATTATAATATATATTGACCTAACCTCCCAACTCCACTCGGATGGGAAGGGATGATGTGTTGAATAAATATAAATGGATTGGGATCAACTAGGCTAGGCCTCTTGATATATATGTTTCTAGATCCTAAATCTAGATCCCAGGTCCTAGATGCCAAATGCCAAATCCTAGATAGGTTATATAGTCATAGTCTAGCTGGATAGTGATGGTGGACAATGTTCATGACCCAACTTTCTTATATCTCCTATATCTATATATAAATCTAGTTTGGGGTGGGGGGGAGAGTTTCATGACCATATGAAACTCAAGGTCCCATTGACTATATGTGGTTCACATTCCTATATATAGGTAGGTCAAGACCCCAACTACATTGAGTAAACATTGGGTGACTATAGCTATATGTGGTTGTTTAGAGCCAAGTAGGTTGAAACCCTACCCATTAATATTAGGTGACTATAAATATATATTTTTGGTTTAGATCCAAAAAAGTTAAGGGATATTCCCATATATAGATAAGGAATAGTTAAGTTAGAATACAATAATATTCTATAACTAGCTCATTGAAGCTAAACCAAAGCCATATTTATCACATCTCTCTCACCTATTCTTTAGTGACATATGACATGGTCATTAAGTTTAGGATTAAACATTATCCCCTTTCTCTATGCATAAGTATTCCTAAGTACCAATTAGATATATCATTGGAGAGAGGGAAAGCGGGATGGGGGAAGAGGGATATAGAATTTACTAATGGAAGTATACCCATAAATGAGACCTCATACTCTATTTTTTCAAAAAAATACTCTCCTCCCTATAGTTAGTTTTCTAGTAATGTTACTTATATAGGTCAATAGATTATAGAACTGATTTGACTCATTTTTATTTGATTCCCATATATAATGTGTGTGTGTGTGTGTGTGTGTGTGTGTGTGTGTGTGTGTGTGTGTGTGTGTGTGTGTGTGTACACACATATACATGTGTGTGTGGGAGGGGTGTACACACATATATGTATGTATATATAGGTAACCAGTCTATAAAACTAACCTGACTCATTTTTATATGATTCCCATATATATTTATATGTGTGTGTACATACATACATATACATGTATGTATGTACATACATATGTACTAGCATACATACATGTACATATATCCAAACATACTTGTACGTGTGTGTGTGTGTGTGTGTGTGTGTGTGTGTGTATGTATGTATATATATGTATACATACATACATGTATGTATGTATATTAATGTGTGTATATACACACACACACATGTGTATGTGTGGGGCCCTATACATATACATATTAGGATCACCTAGGAAGTAAATCTTGTCCCTATATAGACCCATCCTATGGATATATTTTTATGAGTCCCATATAATATATAGGGATCACCTAAGAACCAAATATCAATGAGTCAATTTTCCCATCCTGTGGTTGGAGAAATGATCCATTATGAAATCATCCCTACCCTACCTATATATTATATGGAGGTCAAATCACTTTCCCAATCCCATGAATACCCACATATTATTTATAGATGATCAATCATGAGGACACTTAAAAGGGGAACCCATGCAAGTCCTTTATACATATGTACAACCCCATCCAATGGCTAATAAAATGTGAGTCCCCATACCCATATAATACATAGGTATCACCTATGAATCTATATGCAAAGGACATCTGAATCATATGGTGGTCGAGTCAATTTTGGGTTCATATCCACAAGCCATATCTATTTATAGGTGATTGATTAGATACATATATTGACAGATATATATTATATGCTATGGTGTTCACATCATTTTTTGGGTCATTTAAACTTATTATCAATTGTGCATGTGTACATGCATATATGCATGTGTCCCATGGTAATATAAATGATCAATTATCTATTATGAGATCACCCCTCCCCTAAATATCAAAGAGTCACCTTTCCCATCCCATGGCTAGATAAATAATTAATGACAATAAATATATCAGGAGTATCACAAACCTACATATATATTATATGGATCTCATGTCACTTTTCCCATCCTGTAGATAGAGAAATGATCAATGAATTAAATGTCTATAAGGGGAATCTATATGGTGTTAGTTATATATATATATATATATGGTAAATCACCTATGGATCTATATGGCCACATATGAGATCAAATCCCCTTCTTCACTTATCTAAATTATATGGATATGGGGTCTACTTCCCTAGTCATAAATATTTATAATCAATAAGTTGATCCCCTATGCTAATGAATAGAGTATCAATAAGTATATACCATATGATACAATTGATGACACATATCACATATATAATGGGTGGAGATTTGGATAGTGGATTGATAGTGACTTTACTACCCATTCCACCATTATAATCCCAACATCAGTCAAGACGTATAAACTAGGTTGTTAGGGGAGGAGTTATATATAGTAGGTCCTCTTTCCTCTATGTGTGTGCACACACGCGTGTGCGCGTGCATGCGTGCATGTGTATAAGGGTCCA
>JARHVA010004007.1:1590000-1697500 GCA_037957365.1 Torreya grandis
ACTATAAAAAAAACTATAGATGTATGCCATCATTGATTAATTTATGAGATTCCATGTCATCACTAGTTAATCAACAAGATGAATAACTTGGTTGATGCTCTTATCCTTTGAACTATCAATAGTCACAGTGAAATAGATATTAACTATCCTATCTCTCTCACCAATCCACCCATATTAGGAAGGGTCCAAATATATTTTAACCACCACATCATGGAACCTAACCCACCACACCATGATTAAAAAAGCATCTCATTTAGTCCACTACAGTTATATGTTGTGGGTAACTCTCTATAATCATAACCTTTAACTAGATAGATATATGGTGACCCATACCCAAATGTTTTTGCCCCTTAAACTATTTATATATTAATCAACCCCTCTCTATTATATCTATATAGGATATAGAGGGGGTCCCGAAAGATAGGTATAGATAGGGTGAGAAAATTGAACCAACCTCTAATCTATCTATAACATTGAACTTCCCTCAACTATCTATATATATAGATTCCATCATCAATAAATATATAGAATACAATTATCTGATAGACATATACATCAATCTACATCTATATATGTAATACATATCTATATATAGGGCAAGTCTCTATAAGTCTATATCTATAGGGTAACAAACTAACTATCTACGTCAATATGATAGAGACCATCCCCATCCATATTGATCTAATATGATCTATAAGCATTTTAGGCATGTTATACTCTTTAACAAGACCATCACTTTATCTTTCACATTGAATTCAAATATATCATCCATATATATCCATAGGGAACTTTGATACATAATATAACATTCTATCTCCATCCATTGAAGTCATATATATGAAAAATGATTGAATGTAAAATTTTATGATTGCATGAATGCAACATAACATGATCATAAATAGACTATGATACCACCATATATCATCTATTATATATGTGACATGATCAATCACATGATTGATCCATTTAGGTCTATTTCTTATTATTATATACGTGATGCCACCATATACCATCTATTATGTATGTAACATTATCGAATATAATGAATACAATTAGGTCACCCATCATCCATATATAGATTAGATATATGGTTGCATGAATGACATGATACAAACTTAATTTTTTAAATCATTTTGGTTGATTCTATCACATATTAAATATCTATTATCTATTTACTATTGTCTATTCTCCCTGTATATAGAGAAGGGGGCCTCCCCTATCCCTAACCCCCAAATTTTATATATTATTTATTTTGATTGAAGGAGAAATCAATTGATTTTAGGAGAATAATTCAATGAATCTAACGATATGAAATAAATTCTTAAGGTTTACGGGATGGAAAATTGATTGGGATGACTCTATTTATCTATATGGAAATGGAACATAATTTTTATATAGTTTTGTGGGAGCCAACCAACTAGATATAATCACCATTGTATAGAGTTTCATTAGTAAAATATATAATTGAATTATAACCCCCACCCCATTTATATATTTAGATTTGGGTATATATAGGAGGTAAATTTCCCCATTGCCCATATGTTAGATAGATAGATTGCCTTCTTAGTCGAGGCCTATCTACATATAGGGTAGGGTGCCTACCAACTCCTTTATTATATCACCCACCTCATCCCCATTATATGTTTATTGAGAATAAGGGGTCAAGGGTGACTATCCCATATATTCACTTGAGTACCCATATCTATATGAGACCCATAACTATATCGTATGGGCCTAATAGAACTATATTCTATGTTTGGCCCTTATATCTATAGAATATAGTTTATCTACTTACCTATAATTTCATGGGATCCCACCAACTAGATATATTTTCCATTGTATACATTTTCATTAGTAAAATATATAATTTAATTGGAATCCCCACCCCATTTATATATTTAGACTTGAGTATATATGGGAGGCCAATTTGCTTATTTCCCATATGTTAGATAGATAGATTGCCTTCTTAGTTGGGCCTATCTACATATAGGGTAGGGTGCCTACCAATTCCTTTATTATATCATTCACCTAATACCCATTATATGTTGAATGAATGGGTGCATAATGGTACTTAGATAAAGAGGAAGAAGAAGTCCACATGAACAAATGTTTACTCTATCCCTAACCCCCTACATATGACACTTGTATATAGGGTGGTCAAATGCATAAATGTTCATAAACCTAGATTATATATGTTTCCCTTAGCTTCCCTATCTATATGTTTGTCTCAACCTCCCAAGTAACTATAAATCCCTCTACAAACTATAATATAGTTTATAAAAAATTACGTTGATATAGATACCCCAACCCACTATTTATATATCTCCTAATAAGATCATATGTATGTTGTGTTTTTGCCTCCCCTATAAGTTGATATGTCAATAGGAGATGGATTGAGGAAAAATATCTTAGTTATAGTCAGCATCCCCTATATTTATTTCCCATATGTTAGATAGATAGATTGGCTTCTTAGCTGGGCGTTTCTACATATAGGGTAGGGTGCCTACCAATTCCTTTATTATATCATTCACCTCATACCCATTATATACTTACTAAGAATAAGGGGTTAAGGGAGACTATGCCATATATGCACTTGAGTTCCCCTATCTATCTAAGACCCATAAGTATATGGTATGGGCCCAATAAAACTATATATTATGCTTGACCCCTCTATGTATATATCTTTAGTGGTTGATCTAGTTTAGTGATTCACCTAGATCTACCCCTATGGTTATTAGGATGCACCTTAACCCATATATAAGATCATATGAGGATGGATTAGGTCCCCAACCCCATATATTAGCTATGTCTTCTTCTATTAGCCTATATAAATATAGGGGTGATGACTATAACTAAGCTAGTTTTCCTCAATCCATATCCTATTGACATATCAACTTATAGGGGAGGCAAAAACACAACATACATATGATCTGATTAGGAGATATATAAATAGTAGGTTGGGGTATCTATATCAACATAATTTTTTATAGACTATAGTATAGTCTATAGAGGGATTTATAGTTCCTTGGGAGGTTGAGACAAACATATAGATAGGGAAGCTAAGGGAAACACATATAATCTAGGTTTATGAACATTTATGTATTTGACCACCCTATATACAAGTGCCATATGAGGGGGTTAGGGCTAGAGTAAACATTTGTTCATGTGGACTTCCTCTTCCTCTTTATCTAAGTACCATTATGCACCCATTCACCAAAAAAATCAGGGATTGACTAAGGAATAATAATGAGGGTTAAAATAAATGGGGAGTTGACTAAATGGGATGCTCTATTGTACTCTAATAAGATAGAAGGGAAGGATGATCTAATAGACTACCTATATGGACTTAGACTAAAATATGCTTTGATAGATACTATGATAGATATAGGCCAAATTATCTACAAGAGACTCTCTCTAACCATATGTCAAATTTGTCAAATGGTCACCTACATGTCCTTGCTTATCAATGTTCTTGTTACATGGTGACATTTCCCATAACATGGTTTAGATTTATGATTTTAAATACATAGCCATTTTTCCTTTATGAATGCTTATGATGATGATAAATTTTATTGATTGATATATTCACATCCTTCAAAGTGTGGATATATGTTGTAGATACCCTTGAAATAAAGACACATGGCATAAGTTAATTCTTTTTTGTCTCATAGTGGTATGAACCTTAATAAATGTTACGCTTCTCTCTGATGTTATTATGTTGTGAGAACATGCCATGTGGCATTAAATAATTAGATGTGGAAATTTTTGATAGTAACTCATGATCACATAGCCATGGATGGACCTATATGCATTAAAAACCTATGGGGCCCTTCCACTTAGCATTATGTGATCACATCATAGTCTCATGGTCTTTATTTATTGATGAATTCTTACAATTGATTATGAAAATGCAAGTGAATGTGATGTTTACACTTTTTAGGTAGTGATTGCTTCACTCTTTTAAAGTATTTTTCATGGTAAAAATTAATTTTTAACTATGAAGGCTATGAATAAGTGACAACATGTTATGGGCCATTGATGATCCAAGACAAGTGGCAATTTAGGGATGAATATTATAAATAAGTCTAGCTAATCTTATAATAAAGTTAGGACATTGTGAATAAGTTACATATGGATTGGAGGAGTTTTTTCACTACCTTTTGAAGTTATTAAGTGTTATTAAGTCATATTATTCAAGGTGAAACAACCCTATGACAAAAAAAATGAAGTAAAAAAACATGCAAGACTCAGAAAATCAACTAAATAAAGACAACAAGTGTTGCAAATGGAAAAAGAAAAGATAAATATAAGTTTATATGTCATTAGAATAAGTTTAAACTAATTTTGTTAAGTGATAATAGTAAAAAAACCATGAAACTAAAAATCTTTCAGCCTACGAGACAAAATGGACAAACTTGGAATCATAATTTTCAAATTAAATTTAATAATTAAATGTTGTTACTAAAATTTTGCTATGATGCCTTTCTTTGTTTGAATTTTCAAATTATAGAAAAAAATAATAATGAATTTCATGATCTCTTCAACATCCTTGTGTTTTGTGTTTAAATCACTTAAAAAAAATATTATAAGTCAAAAGGGAGAAGTAAAGAAGTTTAAATAATAAATTGACTCTAACTATTAATGAAGTATGAAATGAAAATAATCTTGGGACTCAAAGTTAGATCAACATGCAATTGATAAGAGATATTAATTCAAATTTAAATGTTGTGTCTCTATTTCAAAATGGACATAATAATTTGTAACTATTGTGAGGAAAATACTGATAAGTGTTTACAACTCAAAATTTATAGTTTTACCCTAGTGTTGGCATGGAAATTTGTCAAGGGACAAATTATTTCATTTGCATCAACGATGTAGGGAATAAATTCCCTCTCCAATTAGAAGGTGAAAATACCTTTATTGAAATCCAAAAAAAGGTCACTAAAAATAAATATTTACAAACAAAAAGGGGTAAATCATGGGGTAGTACTTTTCATATGAAAGTATGAAAAATAATTTTCAGCAAGGAATATTTAGAGATAAAGAGAGGGATTTTTTTAGACAACAAATTCATCAAAGGAAAAATTGACATCAAAATGAGAAATATCCTTGATTCAATGGGTTGAAAAGATAATTCATATCCTTAAGAATATGAAACATACACCGGAAAAATACATAGCATTGATAACAAAGACAAGTAACCCTTTGTATTTTCTAACAAAAATAATAAAAATTTTGCTTCTTTTCCCAAAAAGATTTAACTTATATTCAAAATATTAATTACAATTCCACATGAAATTTGTAACATAATTTCTTGGACTTAACAATTAAAATATGATAACAATATAAATTCAAAAGTGATGATCAAAATACATTGAATTAAACAGATATACATAATTGAAAAGGAATCACTAACAAAAATTTTAGAATAACCTCTTTGTATTGATCTTTATAGATTAGAAAATCCAATCTCCCTTTACATTTAAATCTTTTCTTGAAATTTATCTATTCAAAACCCTTATTATGAGGGTTTATCTTGTACACTAAATGGATGGTTATGGTGTGTAACCATATTTTTTTCCTTTTCATGAAATTGTAAAAATATCAACAACAAATTATAGCTTGAAAGGATGTAAAAGTATTTTGGGATTTTTACACTACTTATAACATTATATCATCAATTTACACAAATTGAAAAATTAAGTTGGGAAAATTATAGGAGAAATAATTTTTAAAAGTAATAGTATACATTTTAAAGGTGAAATACAATATGACAATACAAGTTAGTTACAAAAATAAGTGTGAGTAAAAAACTTTGGAATCAAAAGATCAATTAGATGTTGAGGAAGCTGCTACCGATACTTTCTAATGTTGGGAATGACCTTAATATTTTTATTACTTTCTTGATAACTCATTTTATTTTATAAAGTCATAAAATATTCATCATGACCATATGTAGACATGTATGCAATATATACTGATCAATTCAACTCTCTTATTTCCTAAAACTTATTTTGAAGTTTGTTTATCATTAAGTCAAGATTTTTTGCATTGACTTGATATTTGGCCAATTTATGAAGTATTTCATGATCAAATGAAGACATTAGACTTATAACCTCCTGAATGTACTTTTTATATTCTCTAAACATAACTTCTATTGAAATAATATTCCAATTTTGTTCCTTATCATTGATAAAAGGACATTTCAACTTTTTCATTTTTGCATCAATTTTTGTCATTATGTCACTCCCAATTGAATTTACACTGTTGAATTTTTTTATGCATTATTGAAGTGACTAGATTTTGAATTTGGTGGCCCAAAGGAACTCAATATGATAAATGAATTATTTATTTTTAATGACTCCTTCATTAATAAGATTACAAGAGGAAAATTTTGAGAATTCAATCAATTTAGAGATTAACTTTTCCCATTTCTATATTTCCTCCACATACCTATTTTATTTTAATGTAACATGTTCCCATTCTGATTAGAATTAAAAAACTATTGTTGCTGCAGTGAGAATTTTTGAAACCTACTAATAAGTAATCTTCTCCATCCAATGTTTTACTGTATTACCCATTTGGCCCATTTATTTTATTTTCTCCATTTTTTCAACATGAATATTTGATGAAACAATTTTTGGCTAAAATGGTCTAATCAACCTCTAAATTATTGAATTTAACTACTCTACTTTTTATTTTGATTCATATTTTGTTGCTTTATCTTTGTCCATTTTATCAAAATAGTGCCAATTTCCAACTACATCTTTTCCTTCATCCATTCTCTACTATATTTCCCCAAATAAACTCTTGATACCTAATATTCCTCAACTTTGATCTCTGATTTATCTTTCTCAACTATAGGAATTTATACCTCTACATATTTTTATCTTCTTTCATCTACTACCATTCATGAGATAGTTCTTTCTTTTATTGATCTTTTTGAAAAAAGAATTAGAATTGTTAGAGTACCAAAATCAATCTCCTCAAGGTCAATTTTTTTCATTCTTTTCTTTACCATTGTGGACAACCAATCTGACATTATTATTCTTAAATAATGAGGAGAGACAAAAGTTTATATTTTTGGGGCTAACATTGCTAGGGTGGAAGACAATGTTATTTCAATTATGACACCTTGAAAAAGTGCTTATCCTCTTCTATGTTAACTACATTAATTGGAATTCTTAGAGAGGAAATAACAAGCATTTTAGGATTTGATGGAGAAGAATAAATAGGAGTGACTTCTTGTAGTGGGGAACATATAATATGAAGAGTAATATGTCATTAGAAATAATGAATTACCAAGTTGTATTTTATACAAGCTATATGGACTACGAGAACTTATTAACATGAACTTTGGAAATTAAGGGATTAGGAAAAGAGGAGATATTTTCACCCAACCTTTTTATCTTTCATTTTAAAAATCTTCACAGTGAAATATCTTTTTAGATATTTTGTAGTTCTTGTGCTTCTTTTGTCACCAAGAGGTCTCTCCTTGGATTTGCTTCATTTGATTTCTCTATTTAAACATGTTGTTTATATAAATTGCCAAATTTATTTTCTCTAGGACGTGTAGGGAAATTGATATTCCCAATACCAATTTCGTTACTCCTTAACCACTTGAGACTCCATTCAATAACTTCCCTTGTTCAACTTCTGAGGGAAGTATATTATTTATTATCCCAATGAAGTACAAGTAGTGTTTTTAGTACAATAATATCATTTCCAAAAGTGGGATCCAACATGATTTCATCATCTACCAACTACTTTGGAATTTTTACTATACCAAATTTGACTATCTATTTTATGGTAAATTGTGAATAGTCTTCGATTCTTACCATTTTTTCATCATCATAGTTCATTCAATAATCTTCAAAATATGTGAGATGTTGAAATGAATACCCAAAATTTAATTCAATCAAATGCAGACCTAATTTCAAAAAATTTGAGATTACAATGGGACATAAATTGCTCTACTATATAAGATTTTATTAATGATGTATAAGTATACCTAGCAATATAAATTAAAAATTTAACCCATGTTCTATGTCTACCTATCAAAAACTTATTTGTTTCAACAAGTTATCTCAATAGATCCATTAATGCCCATTTATCATTTAAATATTGTGGAAGCATGTATGGATCAATTTCATAACCACTAATCCTCAAATAATTGAAAGTCAAGAATTATATGAACCATGTTCCCCATCTAGCTATTTTTGTTGTAGCTACCCTTAATATACTTATCTTTAAAAGTTATTTCTTGAACAACTAAATGAAAAATTAAAATAAATAGTCATTTAATCTCTTGAAGTGTCGAGAGATTTATTTCAATGCAATTTTGGGATAAAAATCATATACTTTTATTTTTAAAAGTCACCCACCATATGTAATTTATCAAATTATCTTCGACTAGAAACAACATAGACAAGATATGAAGTCATATAAAATTTTGATATGACCCTTAACTCTATTGTATTTTTATGGATTATGTCATTAATTAGTTGTCCCCAATTAAAATATTTCCTATTCCTTTGAATGATCTAAATGAACCTGTACATTTATGTCTGATATTTTTATCTATTGGGCTCCCCATTATTTAATGAAATAGTGTTATTATATAATTTATCTTATTATTGAAGTTAGATATTGATATATTCTTTGGGAATCATGTATAAAAGTGCCTTGGTTTGATCAACAACTCATTATTGACTTATTTAACACATGAGATGTTATTATCATAACAAAAAATTAAAGAGGAATTAGGAGTTAAATGCATAAAAGACACTCTATCTAGAAGATGTAACATACTTTCTATGTGATCTAGAGCTAAGCTTCCCATCAATTCACCCTGTTGATCTCTCACTTCCATTATTTAAAAATTATAGTGCCCTACCATGAGAAAAACCAATTTAGGAGATTTCACTGAAACTAGAAAGTTTGTAGCTTATGCCAATTCACTATCAAAAATACTTTAACCAAAGTTAGTTTTGAGTACTGCATTCATTCTCTCTTAAAATTCACCTAAGTCAACATGACCTAGATTGGTATCCAAAATATTTTCCACGTTGGATTCTAATGGTGAAAAAGACATTACTCCCAAAAATTGATTATTCATGTTTTTTGCTTCTGTTCTTGAAATAATTTTAATTGTTTATTTATTTATTCCATATGAAAACTGCTCACTATAATAATTCAATCAATACCCCTAAGTTTTTATGAAATTCATCATACTTTTTAATGAAACTGCAACATATTTGTGATGAAACACGACAACCACTTGACAAAATACCTCTAAGATCTTAGCCTTTTTTGAAATTCACAATTGCTTTAGTGTTTCTTCAATATCTCTATATGTATTTGATCACCATGCTCAATCACCTTTTTAAAATAAAATTATAGTTGTACAATTTCAATTTATTAAAATAAGAAGAATCAATAATAAAAATTTATTTTAAGATTTTTGACCTACCTGAATGGCATTATTGTATGGCTTCTTCTTGTAGGTAGAAACAAAAAAAATTACTTGTCTTGTTTATTTTTCACCTTCTTCTAAACCCCTATGGTGCCATACAATTTCAAATATCATGTGGCAGAAACAAATAAAAGATTTAACATGTTTCTTTTTTTTTTAATTTTACCTCTCCTACCACATTTGTGCCATATAATTTCACTTTGCAAGGAAAATAAAAAGATTTAATTTATTCCTCATTTTTTATTCTAAATTATTTCTACTAGCATCTTATGGCCATATGGATCTTCATTATTAAGAATAAAGAAGAAAATAACTTTAAAAAAAACTCTCTCCTCTTATATCATATAGTTCCAAATGACAACAAAAAAAAATTAACTATCTTCTTTTCTCTTTTATTTGTCTTTTTCTCCATATGACATAGTCGTATGGCCTCACCTGGTGATTGAGAATAAACAAAATAAAATTAGGTTCCTTTTTTCTGTATTTATGCCCCTCTCTTTGGGCTATAAGACTTCCCTTTGTAGCAAGGCAGATAAAATTATTTTAGTTTTTTGTTTGGTTTACTGATTTCCCCTATGATTTTAGCATTGTATGACTCACTTATAGGGAAAAATAAAATGAAATTTGATCAAGTTTCTCTACCTTTTGATTACAAATATTATTCAAAACTTTTGCATGTAATTTAGGGTTTTGATATCCATTTTTAAAGTTTTAGAGTCTTGGGTAAGAACAAGTTTCATTTACAAGAATCAAAGAAATATCCATGGTAATTGTATGGCAGTGGTATTTAAAAATGGTATTCTAATTATTTGAATGAAATTTATTAATTTTTAATTTTATAATTGTACTGCATGCAAATATTCAAATAAAAAATTGCACAAATTGAAAAAGTGTTTAGGAAATTTAATGCAACTTGGGGAAAAATATAAAACATTTACACAACTTGAAAGGAGTTAGTGAGACTTTTTGCATAGTTATAGGAGAAGTTGAAATATTTTTACACAACATGAGAACTTCAAAGGACATTTTCATGGTTTGAGAAATAATAAATTTTACTCACAAATTTTATTTCCAATTACATTAATTAATTTTAAAAATAATTAAATAATTTATAATTTTTCAAAATTAAAAATTTTAGGCCCAACTCAAATTAGCTAAAAATTAATTCAAATTTCACTCATTTTTAAATTTTTAAAAATTGTGACAATAATAGGGTTGGATTAGGATTTCAAATTACAATGGAGAAAAAAAACTTAGACTATAGTTTTTTAGGCAAGTATCATATCCATTAGGCAATAGAGTCAACTCAAGTTTATACTCTTATATGTTTATATATTTATTTAAATCTTTGAACATGATTAACTGAAAGATAACCAATCTTTGATAAAATGATGGATCCTCAAACCATAATAACATTTCAAAATGTTAATGGACAATGTATGTGAGATATTTATGTACTAAACCTAATATATTATATCACATATCCCAAATGATATTATATGAGATGACATTTTTTGCTATGTGTTTTTACACAAACAAAAATGCAAAGAGAGAAACCTCTACTAAACTTTTTATGATTGACTTTAGATAAAAAGAATGACTAGAACTTATTAAAAACCTGATTGAGGATCAAATGTAGTCATCATGACACTTTAATTTAATAAATAGAATACAAGTATCATATTATAGAATGATCTAGCCAAAATGAACCATTATTGGAAAGGAGAAAAGTTTAGAGGTGAACAGGGAGTTATCTATACATGTGGTAAGAACTTATTAGGCTATAGATTCATTGAATGGATTGAATA
Organism: Torreya grandis; assembly: GCA_037957365.1. Lineage (NCBI taxonomy): Eukaryota > Viridiplantae > Streptophyta > Pinopsida > Cupressales > Taxaceae > Torreya > Torreya grandis. The sequence goes on from JARHVA010004007.1 coordinate 1,601,284, forward strand.
GATGAATTCACATAGAATACATAAGAGAGAGGGACTCATAATTAGATAGACCATCAAAGAGTATAGAAATAAAAAGTAAGTAATGAACATGACACAAGACAAAAAATAATGACTATAAAGGAAACTCAACTAAAATTATATTCACATATATACAAACATAAGACTACCAATGTATCACTAGAAATAGTACTTGAAATATTATTGATCAAGGGAAACAATAGATTATTTCCATTTTGATATGATAGATATAAAGTGTTATTACCATATAAGTCCTTCATTTTAAATGGACCCATCTAAAGTGAATCAAATTTCCCATGACTTCCCCTTAATTCTCTGTGATTATCCTAGAGTAGGGTCAAGTCCTATTTATAATTATCTTTTCTTTATCTTATTATCAAATGAAACCTTAACATATGACTAATGTTTTTTAATAATATTAAATACCTATGTCTTTTCCTCTTCTAATTGTTGTGGGTAGAAAATTATTTTGTCTAGTGGGATTTCAAGGTTTGGATTCTCAAACACTATGACAAATGTATGACAAGTAACTTAATATTTATAGGAATTGTGGCATATATTATGTATATCAATTAGAATGGGGACATCCCAATATCCTTTTTAGGTGTTATGTGATCTAACCAAAGAGTATCATATATAATTTTATGCCAATTTATTTGATTTTTATTGACTACTTTGCACATGATTATGAAGAGGTTTTTATTGCTTGACTCAGCTTGACCATTTCCTTGTGTGTGATAGTTTGATGAATGGGAAAATGAAATTACATACCCATAATATAATGTGATAATTTATAAATAATAAAATTTAGGAGAATTATCTATGACTATTTTTTATGAAATCCCATATCACACCAAGATGTTCTCTTTAATGAAATTACATATGACCTCTAAAGTTGTCTACTTGATAAGAATCACTTCCACCCACTTAGTGAAGTAATATGTTGATTTGAGGAAATGAGTGTGCCATATGATTGAATAAGGATTCAATTTCATAATTAAATCCAATCCCCACTACTAGAAAGGTTCTTCTACTATCACTAGATGAAGAGGAAGTGCTACCTATTTAGGTTTGGCCACACATTGTTGACATGATTCACACTTTCTCACCCATTCGTATGAATCTTGGAAAGGATTTGGCCTATATTAATGGATCTTAAGTATGTTATAGGTGATTAATATAGCATAAAAGTATCCTCCATAGGCTTGATCATGAAAATCTTGCAATAATGTTTTCTATTGTTCTTTATCAACACACCTTAGGAAAAAACCATCAACACTTTTCTTAAAAAGAGTACCATCTAGTTTGACATATTTATTGGCCTATAGGTTGACCATCATAAATTGATTAGCATTCAAGTGTGAAGGACATTACCCTTATGTTAGGAAGAAATCAATGTGAACAAACAATGCTAGAGAAAATTAATTATTATCTTGATCATCATAATCTATTGAAGAATTTAACTAAAGGTTTATCTACTCTACCATGAGTTGACACAATCCTTTTCTTCAAACCAATTTCATGGGTTTGACTTACAAATCATACATTTTAACCTTAGTTATCCAATTTCATTTTTTAAAACTAGGTTCTTATTATGTTAATATTGATTTTATTATCATGTTATGTACCATTATGATAAAGTGTGAATGAAATATACCTAAATTATTTGATTGATTTCACCACTACATAGGCATACTTTTATTCAGAAGAATATTTAAACTCATAATATTTGATATTAAAAATCATAAAGGAAATTGAAGAATTAGTACCTTCTTTGTTTTCCAAGATCAATATGAATAAAATTTTATGAAATGAAGTATAACGATAAATAATAAACTCCTTTTTAAAATCATGATGAAGTAATGTTAGTGCATGAGAAATAAAATCCTTTATTTTTTCACATGCCTATTTTCCTTTCTTGTTCCATTTTAAAGATGGTTTTCCTTTCATCATATCCATGATATGTCTGATGAGATAAACAAAGTTAGGGATAAATGTTCTTAAAATTTTCACTTTCCCAAAGAAAGAATGTATTCTTTATTTACTTATAGGCAAGGATTTTTTTTTTTTTGAATTACCTCAACCCTTTTTGGATCAACATTTATTACTTATTTTAAAATAATATGGCCTAGGATCTTACCTCAAATCACTCCAAAGACAGACTTCTTGGGGTTAATAAAAATTCCATGCAACTGACACTTTTCAAAAGATTCCTCCAAATGTGTATAGTGGTATTATCTCTTTTTTAAAAATATTATCATGTCTTTAAGATATACCACAATTATTTTGTTCTTTAATTCCTTGAAAGCTAGATCTATTTATCTCTAAAAGGTGGCTCCTACATTGATTAATCCAAATGACATCCACATATGTTTAAAAGAACCCAAATGTGTTGTGAAATATATTTTGTTTTGGTATTCCCTATTAACCTTGATTTGATTGTACCCTAAAAAGTAGTCGAACATTGAAATCACCTCAACACCAGTTACTGATTAGAGAACTAAATCCATGATCGATAATGAATATCTATTTTTGAGGGATGCCTAGTTGATATATTTCAAGTTAACATAGATTCTAATCTCACCATTCTTATTATGGATTAATAATATGTTATCTACCCAAGCAACTGACACTTTTCAAAAGATTCCTCCAAATGTGTATAGTGGTATTATCTCTTTTTTAAAAATATTATCATGTCTTTAAGATATACCACAATTATTTTGTTCTTTAATTCCTTGAAAGCTAGATCTATTTATCTCTAAAAGGTGGCTCCTACATTGATTAATCCAAATGACATCCACATATGTTTAAAAGAACCCAAATGTGTTGTGAAATATATTTTGTTTTGGTATTCCCTATTAACCTTGATTTGATTGTACCCTAAAAAGTAGTCAAACATTGAAATCATCTCAACACCAGTTACTGATTAGAGAACTAAATCCATGATCGATAATGAATATCTATTTTTGAGGGATGCCTAGTTGATATATTTCAAGTTAACATAGATTCTAATCTCACCATTCTTATTATGGATTAATAATATGTTATCTACCCAAGCAACTGACACTTTTCAAAAGATTCCTCCAAATGTGTATAGTGGTATTATCTCTTTTTTAAAAATATTATCATGTCTTTAAGATATACCACAATTATTTTGTTCTTTAATTCCTTGAAAGCTAGATCTATTTATCTCTAAAAGGTGGCTCCTACATTGATTAATCCAAATGACATCCACATATGTTTAAAAGAACCCAAATGTGTTGTGAAATATATTTTGTTTTGGTATTCCCTATTAACCTTGATTTGATTGTACCCTAAAAAGTAGTCGAACATTGAAATCATCTCAACACCAGTTACTGATTAGAGAACTAAATCCATGATCGATAATGAATATCTATTTTTGAGGGATGCCTAGTTGATATATTTCAAGTTAACATAGATTCTAATGTCACCATTCTTATTATGGATTAATAATATGTTATCTACCCAAGTTGAGTGGTGGATAGGAAATATAATGTGAGCATCAAGCATATTTTACTCTTTAGAAAGAATTATTCCTATAATTTTGAGATTGTATTGCCTTTCTTTTTGTCTAAAAAGCTTTGTGTTTTATTAAAATTTGTCTATTTCAAGTCTAAATAAAAATAGAGAAGAAGGATAGGGATAAGTGATTAGAATGAACTTGGATTGGTTTGCATACTGTATCCAGACATTATGAGCACTCTTATTTGGCTGGGGAGGACTACCTACAAGTAAGAAATCACTACCACAAAATTTTTGTTAGTAGATAAATAAGTGGGATACCAAGCTATGCACTTGTTCTAGGAAGTGTCAAACTTCCTTAGAGATGATAGTCCACTTTTGAGAGACAAAAAGAGTATTAAATAACCAAGAGAGAGTAAAAGAGAGATAATGTTACCATTATTTACAACCTGAGTGCAACAAAAAGTAATAAAGTATAGGTGGTATGTTCTATTTGTATTTTGGAAGTTATTTGAGTAGGTCCTAGAAGGGTTAAGAAATCCACAGTTGCCAATGTCAGTTATGTTGTTGAGGTCAGTAAGGAAGTATTGATATCAGTTATTCTACTAAGGTCAATGGGTGAAAGTGATTGATGCTTGTTAGGTTCTCGAGGTTGGTAGGGGCAATAATTGCCTAGGATCTTGAAAAAGGTTTTTTTGGGTCTGAGAAATTGTTTTGGTCAGGTCTAGAGGGTTGGGGAGAGTAGTGAGAGAGAGAGTATGGTTTGGATAGATCTAGTCAGAGGTTTGGTGTGTTGGGTCAAGGGGAAACAAGCAAGTAAGTTTTATAACTCCCTCATGGGGGTTTGGTTAGGAATGTGTAAAGTAATGAATATTAGATATAAAGTGATTTCAAATTAAATATTTTAAATTAATTAAATGTATGAGGGGTAAAAATATGGGTGAGGGAGGCTACTCATTATTCTTGAAAAAGGGCTCAAGGGGGGTTTCAACACAAGGAGTTATGCACGTGTGTGATGTAATTTTGGTGTCTACATTTTCCTCTTTTTGTTTTATAATTTTTACTGACAAGTTACAAGACAAAATTAGGAGTTAGATGTTTGAGGTATTAGATGAGGTATCCCCTCTCAAAATGGGAATTGATGGAGGAGAAACCAGAATTGAGTACCAGTTTGATAAGAAGTGAATTATGTGAGTGGAGGAGAATGTGGTATCACTACTTGTGCATATACTACTATGATCTTATAGTCAACAAAATCAAGAATAGTTAATGTTGAAGAAGACTTAGATAGAAATAACTAAGGCATAACTTGTAAGTGATAGCCGATAAGGTTAAAATAATCAAAGTTATAGCTTTAATGGTCTATGTGTGTCAGGTATCCAAAGTATGAAGTGTCCATAGGAAATAAAAAAGGTTATAAGTGATAGGAAAAGCTTTGTCACCATCCAAAACACCTAATATACATACATGTGAACTATAGCCAACTATAATAGAATAGCATAAGCAATCTAGACAAGCAATGCAAGGGTGGTGTAAAAGGGTTAATGGGTAAGGAGATTTTTGTGGTCTTTAAGCAAAGTCATTATGGGTGGATATTTAAGTGATCTCCAAGGGTGGTTGTCATGGTTGGGGAGATATATGTGATCTCCATTTTGATAGTCATATTTAGAGAGATGTATGTGATCTCCATATTGGTAGTCATATTTAGAGAGATGTATGTGATCTCCAAATTGCCCTAGTTATGGGTAGAGTCTAAAGAGTTATGGTTGTTGGTGGAAATTATATTGAAATGGTGCTGATTTTAGTGATGTCATCAATGTTGATAGTAAATATTACCAATGTTAATAGCTATAAGGCTACGAATATCGATGGGAATAAGTGCCAACATCGATGGATTAGGCCAAATTTATTGATGTTAATGGTTGACCAAACCTGACAAAAGGGGGTTTGGTAGCCCATTAAAATCATTTGCAACCTTTTATTGGAGAAAAAAGATCTATAGGAGTGACTTAGATGGCAGGGCTAGGAGTGTACCCAGTAGGAGGCATACCACCACAAGAGCCAATTATGTCAGCCCAGAGGAGATGGAGAGATGAGGTAAGATCTATTGTGATTAGATTTGAAACTTGAGTTGGTTATTTTGATTTTGTAGGCTAAATTTAAAGGTTGGGTAGTATAAATGTATTGAGGTGGGATAAGAAATGGGATGGGGTAGGTTTAAGGGAATTTAGGAGGGATTTGGGGTAGGTTTTAGGTTAAAATGGAATTTTTAGGTGATGGGTCATTTGGCCCTAGGGTCAAACCAATCATCAACATTAGTTAATATAATGATGATGTCAGTAGGTTATGATGTCATCAACCAAAACCAAACACTGATGTTGACATTAAAAACTAATGTTAGTGACTATGAAGTACCCAAAGATAAGAGAAAATGTTAGTTTGGATCCCTAATTGAAATAGTCCATTAGCCTAATGGCTGAGCTAGCCTTAGAAGACCCCATGTTGACTGAGTGCTACCTACATAGCTTAGTCAAGGGCCTCAAGCCAATGTAGTTCTCCCAGAGCCTAGGGAAAAATATCTAAGGTATGGTTAAAAGTGTGCTAGGGGAAATGGGTTAAAAAAGGTAGTTAGAGATGGGTTAGGAGACCTAAGGCTTAAAAGATAGGTTATATGGTTGAAGGTTAGGGATATAAGCCATGAGACATAAAGTTATGATAGTTAGTTGGGCCTAGGGTGGAGAGAGAGTTAGTGAATCATAGGGTAGAGAGGGGAGAGTAGATTAGATAGTTAGGTGGGTATATGACTGAGTTAATCTTAGAAGATCTTGTGTCAACTGAGTGTTGCCTACATAAATTGGTAAAGGGACTTAGACCAATGTAGTTCTCCCAAGGAGAAGGGAAAAAGGTGGTTGTAGGTTTATATTAGAAACTATGTGACTCAATTTATGTGTGTATAGATAAGGGCTAGGTTGGAGTTGACATTATGAGATTGCCTATTGAGGCTACTGACTCGAATGAGGAGGGATGTCATCCTAGACGAGTGGGAACATATGGTATCCATGGGGTTAGGAAGAGTGTGATGATATTATAGAGTCACCTAAGATGTGAGCCTGATGATATAATTAATCGATAGGTGGGATCATACCACCAAGACCTTCCATCTATTGATTAGAGAGTTGACAGTGACATATGAGGATGTATATAGGATATTACAATTGCCACTCTAGGGTGAGGAGTTCTTATCATTCTTGAGAGAGGAGTGTGATATGCACTTGGTGGAATTATTTGGTGAGCATGTTAGTGAGGTGACCTATCACTCAGTGAGATTTACCTATGAGCCACTATATATTATTGATGAGAAGCAACATCGACTAAGCATCCTGATGATGATAGGGATTACCATGTATGTATTACTAGATGTTGATGGTGGAAGATTTTCAATTACATTTATAGGTGTTCTAGCATAGATAATTGAGCAATAGACTATTTTTGCATGGGGATGAGTGTTTTTGGCATAGTTATATAGAGAGTTATGGGGTTTGAGACTATGTTAGTGATATAGTTTATGTTTTGGCTATTTACTCCACCATTGGGAAAATAAGCATATTATGGTGACATGACCATTCAATCTATTTGATTCTAGCTAGCTTTAGGGTTAGTTTCAGATGATGGAGAGATGGTATCACACAAACTTGAGTATATGTCATAGTATCTAACATTGTTTATTATAAGTACATGATAGAGGGATTGATCCCTATAGATATTTTGTGGAGACCCTACCTTACATGCCCTTCCCTTTAGAGGTTAGGTAGAATAGCTGGTTGGATTACAGAGCTTACTATGGGTTAGAGGGAGATGAGCTAGTGAGCTGGAGATGGTACCTATGGCATGGGTCAAGAGGTAGTTTGGCCTACTATAGGATGTACTACCTTCCTTCCCTCGATATAAGAGGTATTATATAGAGGCACCTATACCTTTTCCCTAGGAGATAGATGGGCCAAATTTTGAGGAGCTACTAGTAGGGCCAGGTTTAGTTGATCCAAAGTGTACAATGGCATATATGGCTTGGTGGGTAGGTTTACATCCCATGGTGGAGGTCAGGAGGCCACCATCAAATTTATAAGGGTTGGTGAGAGAGAGGGATGTAGCTGTATAAGCATAGGATGTAATAGTGTATGCTAGAGATACAACTTAGGCATAGGTATTAGCCTTACAGGGATAGGTGGTGACATTGCAAGGCTAGGTTGGGGCATTACAGGGCTAGGTCAGGGTGTTATAGGGTTAGGTTACTACACTAATAGTAAAGAGGGATAGTTTGAGAGTAGCAAGTTAGGCTACACCTCTTTTTCTACCATAGGGACTAGCACAGGCTAGGCCTTCAGTAGGTGTAATGGGACCACCACAGACTATATCTCTAGTGAGGTATACTACTACCCTTGATGAGATTACTTATAATGAGAGGGACATTAGGGAGTTCCCATAGATTTAGATGTACTTTCAAAGAGTAGGAGAGATCAATGTCTTGTGCCATGGATTTTATCTCACACATATGCAGATGAGTAGAGTGGTGATGACACTTCTTCTTCATGACCATGTAGAGAGCCTTGAGGACTCTGAGTGCTAAAGTTTGCTTTTGTTATATATGTTATATGTACACTAGCCTGTGAGCTAAAGATGTGAGATGTATATTTTGAGAGAGAGAGATGATATTGTGATGATCTATTGATGTATATGTATGTTGAGCGTGTATATATATATATATATATGAGAGATGTATATTTATTATGATTTTGAGATACATTTATTGTGATGGTGATGATCATTTTGATATAGATGATTATTTAATGTTATGTTAATTTAATTTTAATGTTTGAGTTAGGATAGCATTTCCCATATGTGTGATGGTATATACATAGTTGGTTTGTTAGCTTCATCTTAGCATTTTTCTATATTTGTGATGATGTATGCTTAAAATGAATAGGTTGGCTTGATATTATTTGTATGAAATTTTCATCTTTGTAGAGAGATCGACATGTGACTTGGATGGGAAAACAAAGAGGAAAAATGCTCATGTATTTGAAAAGACCATAATCATAACATAAATAGGCTCAAGAATATGAGCCTCTTTCATGCTTTGTATCATTGGACCATTTTTTTGGTTAGAGAAACATCGTGTTCACCTTGTGTTAAGTAAGTTCAAACTCCTTTGAAAGAGTATGAGAGAAAAAAGGGTAAATGAGTGAAAGTGTTTGGGTAGCATAACCTTCAAAGTGGGGAAGATATGCCCCTCTTGTGGGTCACTCAAGAGCGACTAAGGGTAAGTAGATGACTTAAACCTCTTTTTTTTATGTGTAAGTTGATAAATGCAGGAAGCCTACAATGGGATTTTGTATGTGTTGAGGTCATATGAAGTTGATCAATACAAGAATATTTTTATTTGTATTTCCATTTGAGAACAAAGCTTGGACTAGCCATCCTTCAAGGGAGTGGTCTAAGCATTTGTTTTTGAGTTTAAATAGTTATCTTTCAAGGGAAAAGTCTATTGATAGTAGCAAAGAGAAGTTACGTAGTTGTCCTTCAAGGGAGTAGTCTACATTGAGAAACATGACCTTAGAGATTAGAACTTGTCTACATATCCCATTTTTTTAGTCATAGGTGTAAGGCATTTAAAGCCTCAGGTTCTGGCCTTCCTTCGAGAGAAGATAAGTGATAAGTTCTTGAGCCATACATGTGAGTTATGATGTAGGGTCCAAGCCAATTAGGAGCAAACTTACCCCATTTGCTTTTGTCCATGTTCATCACATGTTGATTTTATTTTAAAACAATATCTCCAATATTGAAATCTCACTCTTTGAGGTTTTTTTTGTAAGCACATTTGATATGTTCTTGATATATTTGGATGTGGTTGAGGGCTATGAGATGGTGCTCGTCAAGAAACTTGAGTTGAGCCAAACATTCTTGGTGAAAGTCATCATTAATAAGGATGTTTTTAAGAGAAATGTGAAGAGAAAGATTCTAAGCCTTAAGAGGCAAAACAACCTCTATCCCATATACCAAATAAAAAGGAGTATCACCCATAGGGATTTGAATGCTAGTGTGGTAATCCCATAAAGTAAAAGGAATGTGTGTGCGCCAATATTTGCCTATATTGTTGACTACCTTCATGAGATTTTTGGTTAATGTTTTATTAAAACCTTCTACCTATCTATTCACTTGAGGATTGTAGGGTGATGAGAAGCTTAATTTAATTCTAAATGTGTCACAAAGACTTTGGACAACCTTATTTTTAAAATATTTGTCATTGTATATTATAATTTTATGGGGGACACCAAAATGATAGATGATGTGATGGTTGATAAAATCAACAAGTTTGTTAGCTTTAGTGGAGATGAAAGGAATAGCTTTAACCCACTTAGTGAAGTATTTAGTAGCAATAATGATAGAAAGATGATAGAGGGATGAATGAGGGTTAATCTCCTCAATTATATCTAAGCCCCATTGGGAGAAGGGCCAAAAGTCTTTGGTGACTTGTAAGGCATGACTCAAAATGTGAAGGAGGTTAGAGTGTTACTGACATTTGACACAACATTGAATGTAATCACTATAATCTTGATGGACTATGGGCCAATAATAGTTAAGTCAAAGGATACACTTGGCAACTGTGTGACCATTGAAATGTCCACCACAAATCCCATCATGGACTTATTTAATAATGAAGGGAGCCTCAGTATTAGTGAGGCGTCTAAGGAGGAGACCATCAAAACCTCACTTGTAGAGAAGTCCCCCTAACATAGTGTAATGAGTGGCATATTTTATAAAGGCACATCTCCCATTATTGGAGAGATCAAAAGGGGTAATAGAAAAGGAAAGATAATCTGTGAGTTAGTTGTATCATAAGTCATGTGGGTTGGATGTTACATTTTGATAAAGAGGATGTTAGTTGATGCATAGGAGGGTAATGTTAAGTGATGCATGGTGACATATATTTTTGAGGAGGAGGATGAAGAGGGTATGTGTAAATAAAGTGAATCTATTATGTCAACAAACTTATTTGTAGATCAAGGAATAATTTATAAGAGATAAGAGTCAAATGATCCTAATAGTGTATCTACATAATGTTTATATCACTAATGAATTTCATTTTTGCATAGGTATGAACCATTAACCTAATTAGCCACTAGTTGAGAATCATCAAATATGGTTATGGATTTGATACCCAAAAAAAGATCCATTTGGAGCTCTAAGATCAAAGCCTCATATTTAGCCATGTTGTTAGTACATTCAAAATATAGTTTAAATGATAAAGGCATACACTTACCATTTAGAGGAATAAGAATGACCCCAACACCCCCACCATATTGACATTTAGACACATCAAAGAACATCATTTGATAAGAGAAATCATCGATAGAGAGAATTATGATGTATTTGTTAGGGAATTCAAGGTTTGAAGGTTAGTTTTCAAGTAAAGGGGTGGGAACTAACTAGTCAACAATTTTTTCCCCTTAATAGACTTTTGTTGAATAAAATCTAAGTCAAATTTAGTAAGGATCATGAGCCATTGATCTAATCCTTGGTTGTGATATGTCTTAAAATTCATGTATTTGATGGGATCAGTATGGGTGACCATGTAGGTCTTATGATTTAGGAGATAATGGTGGAGCATAGATGGTGAAAAGACTAATACAAGGCAAAGTTTTTTGGTATGGGTATATCGAGTATCACAATCAATAAGTGTGTATCTTATGTATTAAACTACCTATTCTCGATGGTGATCATATCAATGTGGAATCATAGAACCTAGGGAATGGTCTGTTACAGAGATGTATAGGTAGAAAGGCTGATTTTCCTTAGGTGGAATAAGAACTAGTGGGGAAATGAAGTATTGTTTAAGTGCATCAAAAGATTCTTGGAAATCTATATTCTAATAGAAGGAGACATTATTTTTGAGGAGATGGTGAAAGGGTTGGCAATGATCTAACAATTGAGAGATGAATCAGTGGATCGACTAAAGTTTGCCTTGTAGGGTGTGGAGTTATTTGATATTAGTAGGTAGAGGCATCTCTAGTATTGCTCCAACCTTAGCAGAGTTGACCTCAATACCATAGAGAGAAATGATAAAGCCTAAGATCTTACTGTAAAGAACACCAAAGACATATTTCTTTGGGTTTAGTCAAATGTTATATTGGAGGAGATGAGTAAATATGATTTTGAGAATCATTAAGTGATCTTGGTAAAGTTTAGACTTTCTAAGTAAGTCATCTACGTAATCTTTCATAATTTTGTGTAGGAGATCATGGAAGATATAAGTCATGGCGCATTGGTAGGTGGCACCATCATTCTTCAAACCAAAAGGCATGACCCGATAACAAAAAGTCCCCCATGTGGTAATAAAGTTTATCTTATGTTGATTCTCAAGAGTAATCAAGATTTGATTATGTTCAGAGAACCCATCCATAAGTGATAACATCTCATGGCCAATTGTTAGATCAACAAGTTGGTTGATACTTGGCAATGGGAAGTCATCTTTTAGAGAAGTGAGGTTTAAGTCATGATAATCGGTGAAAATATATATTCCCTTGGTCATTTTTGTGATAGGAACAATATTGGAAATCCACTATGGGTAGTCGATAGGTTGGATAAAGTTAATAGAAAGGAGGTATTGAAGCTCTTATTTAACAAGGAGAGCAATATAAGGATGCATCTTATGAAGCTTTTATGTAACAGGTTTAACATCTCAATTGGTGACAATGTTATGGGTGATGATAGAGGGGTCAATACCAAACATGCCATTATAAGACCAAATGAAGGCTTTGCTATGGTTAGTAATAAATGTGGCATAATCAACTTACTCAGAAGAATCCAAAGATTAGCCAATCTTGAGGATGTGAGGGTTATCATGAGAGGGAAAATTGATGTCAATGGTTGATTCATTTAACATAGCTTGTGTTTTGGATGGGAGAGATTATTAGATATAGGAATCATCTACACCCATGTATGTGAGAATAACATCATCATCTTAACATTGGATAGTGTTAATAGTGGGAGAGTATTCATCAATTATTTTAGGATGAAAGAGAGGAAGGAACCTTGTTTCCTTACCCTAGTGATAGGTGAAAGGCCCCAAATAGATGGCATTTATGGAAAACAAAAAGGAGGTATAGATACCTCCAATTTGGTAGGTGATGGTGGAGAAGAAGGTGGAGAGGGACAGATTGGCTCTTTAATAATTAATATATGGGAAATTTTAGTGAGTTTAGTTGGTTTGTCATATACCACTCCATGCCTCTTTTTAGAAATTTCAATGGTTTTGCTAGTGGAATATTCAATAAGCATATGGACACCTTGCTTGTAATGACCCAAACCAAATCCTTTATAAGCACATCGATAGAGATAGGTGTGTGTGAAACTAGGATTTATTAGAAAAGAGAAATCATACGTAAATAGTTGTGGTGAAGAGGATGGATTGTCGATAGTGGGAGCCTAATCAATTCCCCCATATGTGAAATTAGTTCAAAGGTTAGGTGGCCGATAAGGGATGACCATCCTAATTTAAGGATCATAATTTAGAGCATGTGAAACTTTCCATACTCTTGTGGAGTATAGAACATGTTGAACATCAAAAAATTATATTCTCTAAGTGACAAACATTTAAAAGTTTCCTCCATGGGATCCATGTCAGGAATTTGTGTTGCCGATATCTATGTAATTGGGGTAGTGGAGCTTGTGAAAGCTTTAGAAATATCATGTCGAGAAGATGATGTCTTTAATGTAATGAGAACATCATTGGGACTATAAACCATGTTGCATGTTTTAAATGGAGGTGGGTTAGTGGGTATAACATGCACTTGCCCATCATGTTCAAACTTGACATAACAGTGCAAAGTTGAGGGTACACATGCCATAACATGTATCCAAGGTCATCCAAGTAGGATGTTATATTGTAAATCTCCTTATATAACATATAAGAGATCAGGAATTATGTGGGGACCTACATAGATATGTAAGACAATAGTACCCACTATAGTAGATGTGGTATCATTAAAAGAGTAGAGTATCATGTCAGTTTGAGACATGTAATTATTGAGAAGGGCTAGCTATTTATAGTCATGGGTGGAAATAATATTAATACTATCTCCCCCATTGATTATGACTCTCTTAACATGAGTTTGATCAATATATGTGGTTATAAAAAGGATAAAACCCTAATCTTCAGGGTGTTGAAGTGGAATTTCTGAATTACTAAAGGAAATAAGGGAGATGGGATTAAGAGAGCTGACCAAAGCTGTAAGAGGTTGGTGATCATCAAATTATATCTCAACTACTTGAAAAGCACTAATCAAAGATTGATGGTGTTGGGATGAGTTTTGGATTAACTTATACAAGGATATTTTCATAGGAGTTTGGTGAAGCTGTTTCACCATCGAGTTTTGAATAACATCAAAAGATGTTAGTTTCAGGACCCCTAAGATAAAAACCTTGGGATTAAAAGGAGTGTCTTTGGTGAATGGATGATCCCAAGTAATAGTGACCTTTTCTTTACTTTTATCTTTTTGGTTTTGTGATTGTGTGGCCACATTAACTATGTTGATCTAAAATATAGGTGAAGGAGGTGGCAAAGGGGGTACGACCACATCTTTTCATTTGAATTTAGGTGGAATAGTAAGAGGCATTATGGATACCAGAGGTAGAATAACAAGAAGGTTAATGGGGTGTTAAAAAAGAGAGAATTAACATCAAAGTGTTACCGAATAACTACTCTGAGAGCTTTACAACTCTCAGTATCTTGTTCAGGTAAATGATGATATAGACACACTTGTGTATCATTAAACTAAGATAGATTCATTCGAAGAGGACTATAAGGATTAATGGGAGGAACAGTTATTATGAAATATTACAACAATTAGTGTAGGAACAATCTTTGAGAGCCTATAGGTGAGCTCACACTTGTTGTGGTAATAAGAGTGGAGAACTTCTTTTGTTTAGGAGTCATGGGAGTAATTTTGTGTGGTGCCTTATTTGGTCATGGTCGAGTTACATGTTTTTCTACCACTTTCTTAGTGTTAAGTATCTTGGTGTTAGATGCAAAATGCCTACCAGGTGGAAAAGGCAGTAGTGGAGGTAACTTAACCTTTTATTTTACTTGGGTTAGCAATACTCTAACTAAAGTAGAGGGGTGTGGTCCCAAAATTGATGGTAAAGTTGAGGGTTGAAGAGGGAAGGATCAGTGAGATCTAGGAAGCTTAACATTTTTCTATAGTTCAAGCCATGAAACTCTAACTTGTGTTTGAGGATTTAAATCTAATTTCACCTATGGATGAACTAGATTAGGGATAGGGCATACACCTAAAGGCTTGATCTACTTTAATGTGGTAGATGCCTACGAGGGTGAGGGTTCTGACATAGATGGATGAAATTTTGGTGAAGAAGCTCTGGCTTTATCAAATACCTTAGGGTAAAGGGTAGTGAGAGGGTTGGCAGTAAAGGTTGACACTCATTGCATTGGATAAGGAGTTTAAAGTTGGTCCTAAAATACTTTGTGATCTAGCTTTGTGGAATCAAGAAATTCTAAAATTTTCACCAACCATGAGAAGGGTTTAGATGAAGTTGGCTTAGGCCTTATAGTTTCATCTTTAGAAGGTTGAGGTGTTTGAGAAAGAGGTAAATTATTAATCTCTACTAATTTGGGCCAAAGATGAGAAAGAGCCATAATGGGGTCTTCTTCGATAGAGACAGGAGAAGAGGCATGGTCTTCTATGGGTGGAGGAGAGGTACGTGAAGAGGGTTCCTCAAGGGGGTAAAGCATAAATATTATTGCTCCCTCAAAACATGGGCAAGGAATAGGTAAATTTTGATCCTCTTTAGGTAAAATAAGTGGTAAGAGTGGTGGAATTAGAGTAGGCACAATAGATCTCTCATCTAATATAGGAGTGGATAACACTGACTCTTCAAGGTGCAAAGGTGGAGTGGATGGGGTACTAATCTCTATCGGTGGAGGAGAGGTAGATGAAGAAGGTTCATCAAGAGGGTATAACATAGGAATGTTGTTCCCTTCAACATGTGGATATGTAATGGTTAAGGCATGGTCTTCAAGTGGTAAGATTATAGGTAACATTAGAGCAAAAGGAGGCTTTTCCTCATGTGGGAGTGGAACAGGTGAAGTAGGCTCTTCTACTTGGGGAGGAAGAATGGGCAAGACAAATGCCACTGACTGTAAGGGAGGAGTCGATAAAAAGGGTGCCTCTTATTATGGGAGAGGTTGAACTAGAGGTAAAGGAAAGACCATATTAACTATATGGATATTATGATCACATGAGTTATTCATGGTCTAAACAATATTTTGAATGGGTGAATGGTTAGCAAAATGGTGTTTGAACACATCCATAGTTTGATTAGGGGGTGCATTAGGATTATCCAAGATGAGATCACCCATATCAAGCATATCTTGAATAATGTTCGTGAATGTCTTATAGTTATTAGAATTATGGCCTTTAACTCGATGGTAGCCACAAAACTCATCTTCCTTATACCAAATTGGAATAGGATAGGAGGGGTCAAACTGTATAGGAAGTTTGATTTAAGGAAGGGTTATGACACCTTACTGCAATAGTTTTTCCAAAATTGATGTATATGACTCCAAAATGGGAGTGTATTGTCCATGTTCATACCATTGTTAGAATTACTTGGTTGGATTTTGGGAAGTCAAGGAATTAGATTGGTTGGTGGTTGTGGAAGAAGCTGATTTAACAAGCACCACATTGGTGGAACCTTTAGATTTTTGGTTAGAATGAGAAGTTTTAGAAGAGGATTCATCATTTGATTTGGAATTGGCGTTCTTACTTCACAACTTGACTCTTTCTTCATCTATGACCCAAATCTTGAGTTTTTGTGCCATTGTAAAGGCCTCATCAAATGTGTAGAAAGTTTATACTTAGAGTGTGGAAAAAATGTGTTTAGCACATGCCCTTGAGATGAGATCAATAAGCTTAAGTTGGGGTAAGGAGAAGGAGAGTTGATTTATCAATCCTCTCCAATGAGCAACAAAATTTGTGATAGACTCATCATTAGATTATCTAATAGAATAAATGTTTGTAATAGAAACCTTTTTAGAAATGTTAATAGATAAATGGTTAAGGAATGTTTGTGCAAGTTGGGTAAATGAGAAAAGGGAGTGATGAGGTATAGATATATACCAATCCAACGCAAAACCTAAAAGAGACATAGGGAAAGTGTGAAGTAATAATGCATCATCATTCCCTATTAAATAACAAACATGTCTAAATGCTCGCAAATGCTTTTGTGGGTGCTCTTTACTCTAGAAATGAGTAAATTTAGGGAGTTCTCATTAGATTAGATAGGGGCAAATAGGTACAAAAGGATGGATGGGTTCATTTCATATCTAATCATAAGATAACACATTCTTTGAACCAAAAATAGATGTCTCTAGATTAGACATCTTATCCATCATCACTTGAATGAGGTCCAAAGGGGGATTAGTCTGGGAAATACCCCCTAAGTTATAGGGAAGCTGATAGGGAGCTGAGGGAGAGTATGACATAGCTTGCTGAGGTTGTGTTGGCACAACATAAGGATAATGAGTCATAGGCTAGGGGAAAAAAGAAAAGGGGCTTATCCTATTGGGTTGGAGACCATTATTTTGTTGGATGTTGTTATTATAGGTTGGGTTATTGGCATGGTTAGACTAGATGAAGGGTGAGTCATAACTCAGGTAATTAAAGGTGAAAGAGTATATGGAATAGGTACCACCAAATGATAAAATGGGGTGTGACTTGACTGAACTACTTATGGTTGTGAAAGTAGAGAAGTTATGCCAGGGTTTAAGTGGGATTGGGTAGTTGGTGATGCTAAACTTTGGACACTATTTATAGTTGGGTTACTTATCAGGGTGGTGGTTTAAGTAACCATAGGGAAAATAATAAAGGTAGTTGAAACTTAAGTTGTCTCCATTAGAGAGGTTGGCATACCATATATTGGGTCATCAGAAGAATTGTGGGTTTGGCTCATAGCAAGGTAATGTTGAAGGGCTGCCACAATGCAATCAATAAATTTAGTGAAACCTTGATCTCCTTCCAGCATAATGGGAATTTGGTTGTGGCTTGGAGTATGCTCTATATCTAAAGTATGCTCCATGACATAATAAAAAGGGGGAAGGTGGAAGTGGTTTCCAACTTATGTAATTGGTAATAATTTTGAGCTCACGTTAATACCATGTAAAAAGAAGTAGAATAGTCTTAATACTTTGTATTAGTGAAATAATAAGGAAAAACTAGGTTTGGGTGTAGGTAAGTGGGTTGTTTTAGGTTTCCATTTTAATAAAATAAAAATTACATAGTCACTGATGTTGGTCAGTTGACTGATGCTGGTAGAAAAATTTTATCTATGTTGATGGGATTAACTGATGTCGGTAGCTAAAGTCTACCGATCTTGGTAGAGTTAACCGATGTTGGTCACTGTGATAACTTGGGAGATGTAAAATCTAATGTTTTAGAAATCCATAGGTAGAATCTAGGTAAAATAGAGGATGGAAGAGGTCTATGTAAGAAGGAAGAACACTCATAAAACTTGATATAATAGGTTATACAAATTGAGTATTTAAAATAGTGTTGATTTTGTGAATCAATGGAAAAATGTCCTTACCAACTCCAAAATATAGAAGGCAATAGAAAAGTAGAAAAAGAACATAAAACCACTAATTATTAACTACTAGAGATTAATTTTAATCTCGTGTTGGCTTATGCCTTAATCAAATAGTGAGAAGAAAATTTGGTTGTTGAAATACTAGAAAGCAATCTAGAGCTAGTTTCAGGTTAGTTTTAGTGCTCAAGATGAAATATATGTTAGACTAGGTCTATGGATTTTTATAGGAGGTTTATCTCCACACTTCATGGACCTGAAGCCAAGTTAGGCCACTTAACCAAAATATACTTTCTGCCTAGATTTTATACTCTACTAGAGAACAAACAGGGTTCTCCCCTTGGTGGTGAAATCCAAGTAGGATAGCTAGGTAGGGTAATGTAATACACTAGGTGATGAAATCTTGATGGGACTTGTCTTAGGTGAGCTAAGATGTTTGTTTTTGTGAGTGTGATCTGGTTGTGTAACATAGGTGCACTACAATTCATTCATAATGCTTGTAATTAACTAGGTGAGCTAATATACAACAAGCAAATAATGAAGTGTAATAAGTTTAAAACCCAAATCTGAAATGTTTAGTTTCAAATGAAAATAAAGATGAAATAGGAGTAGAGAATTAAATTCACTATCCTAATGTGCATTCAAGAAAGAGATAAATAAGATATTTTTTCAACTTGTAAGAGAAAATGATAAATTGCCTTTAGAGGTAAAGAAAAAAGAAGAAATTTCAATTTATTGCCTTTAAACAGAAAATAAAATGTTGAATTTTTGTTTTGAGAGATAAAATAAGGAAAAAGTGAAAAAAATGAAGTTTTCACTATAATGCACCTATATGAATGCTTAAAATAAGCAATGAACCCAAGGAAAACTCTAAGGTCCCACTGGGCATGCCATAAATGTTTCGCTAAAATTTGTCTATTTCAAGTCTAAAGAAAAATAGAGAAGAAGGATATGGATAAGTGATTAGAATGAACCCAAATTGGTTTACAACCATATCTAAATGTTGTGAGAACTCCAATTTGGCTGGGGAGGACTACCTATAAGTAGGAAAACACTACCACAAAATGTTTGTTAGTAGATAAATAAGTGGGCTGCCAAGCTACGTGCTTGTTCCAGGAAATGTCAAACTTCCTTAGAGATGGCAGTCCACTTTTGAGAGATAAAAGAGTAATAAATAATCAATATAGATAAAAAGAGAGATTAAAATAGAGATAATGTTATCATTATTCACAACCTGAGTGGAATATAGTGTAACCGAGTATAGGTGGTATATTATGTTTGTATTTTAGAAGTTGTTTGGGTAGGTCCTCGAAGGGTTAGGAAATCCACAGTTGTTGATGTCAGTTATGCTATCGAGGTCGGTAAGGAAGTGACTGATATTTTTTATTATATCAAGGTTAGTGGGTGAAGGTCACTGATGTCAGTTAGGCTACTAAGGTCTGTAAGGGCAATAATTTCCTAGGAGCTTGAAGAAGGCTTTTTTAGGTCTAGGAAATGGTTTTGGTCAGGTGTAAAAGGTTGGGGAGAGTTATGTGAGAGAGAGTATAGTTTGGATGGATTTGGTTAGAGGTTTGGTGTGTTGGGTTAAGGGAAAACAAGTAGGTAAGCTTTATAATTCCCTCACAGGGGTTCGGTTAAGAATGTGTAAAGCAATGAATAGTAGATATAAAGCGATTGCAAAGTAACTACTTAAAAGACCTATAAAATAAGTGATGTACTTAGCTATAGTGGTGACTGAATGATAATTTCTAGATGGATGGATCCTATTAGGTAGTCCAAGTTGATGCCTTAAACATATAACATAAGTAGGTGTTACTGGTTCTCAAGAGCTTGGTTCTTGATTTGGATTGACTTATGCGAGATAATAATAAGCCAAGATGTTGAAAGTTGAATGTCAAAAACCTGTATGCAAATAAGGAGTTTTCTTGATTCTTATTAACTTGAACATGAGTTTGGATTTTGGTTTATATAATTGATGTCGGTGATCCCACTGATGTTGTCCATGGGTTGACCAACATCGGTGACATAAGAATAGGTAAAACTACTATTTTTAGCCTATTTTTTATTTCTCCTCATACCAAGTGTGGTATCCATTACAAAATGATAGAAATAGGAGGTTAAGAAGGATGTAGTTGGTTAGGAACTCATTTTTGAGGTGAGAACAAGTCTTAGGTAGTTAGGATAAGGGGACTAAGTCTTGAGGTGACTCATCCAGTGAGAATTAGTCTTAGGATGAGGTGGCCAGGTAAGGTGGAAAAGGGGGTTTTTAATTAACTTAATTAAATATTTTAAATTAATTAAATGTGTGAGGGGTAAAATCATAGGTTAGGAAGGATTCTCATTATTGTTGAAAAAGGGCTCAAGGGGGGGTTTTGACACAAGGAGTTACGCACGTGTGTGATGAAATTTTGGTGTCTACACTTTACACCAAGATTTAGAAGAATTGTATGTTGCATTTATCCATGATAAAATTATTTAAGGTCTGCATTTGAATATGTATGTCAATATACTTGAAAACTGGTTGATAAATTTTCATGTTTTTTGAGTGAATAACATTTCCTAATATTGACAAGCCTATGATGTTCCTTAGAACCAATATTCACTATTTTGAAATCAACAAAATTGAGATTCCTATTTTACATTTTACCCTTTATGAATCTATCATGTTTACCAAAAAATTCTTCAAAGGAGACCAAGCCTTTATGGATTTTGTTTCCTTTCAACTTGATAACACCTTGTTCATCTTGTTCATTAGTGATTCCTTATTTTGATGTGTGAGCTAAACATTCCCCGTATGAAGAATCACTACCTTGAAAATATAGATTTTTGAAGATATCTATTTTTTAAGGAATGAAATTTTCTACTAATCATCATTGAAAACTCACCAATTCTCTATATTGCCTGGGATACTTGGCCTATATATTATTTCATTTATATATTTTTGTACCAATATCTACATGAAGAATCATCAAATACATTGATACTTCCAAAACATCATATTTAGAGTTGTGTTCACGAGGAGTTATATTGATAGAAAAAGTATCAAAAACTTATATATTATCCCTGAATTTACTCAAGTAATGTATTAGAAAACCACTATTTACTTTTTATTGACCTTTGCCCTATTTTAAAACAATCTTAGCATCACCTAAGACTTTTAAATTTTTGATTCTCATTTATTTTACAACCTGTAGTCCCTACAAAAGCACTTCATATTCAGTTGTGTTATTGGTACATTCAAACTGCAACTTGTAGAAGAAGGGAAAAATTTATTTAGATGTAGAAAATAGGATAATGCCTTCACTTGAACTTATTTATGAAAAAATACCATTGAAATCCATCATATAAATATCAGTTAGGTTTTATTACATGATTTTGGGTAATTCCATATCTTTTTCTATCATCAGAAGATAGTTACCAATTCTACCGTACTCATATAAAATGTCTAACCTAGGTTTATCTACTTTTTAAACTTTATATTTTATTTTTAATTTAGGTTTTAGGCATTATTTGACCCCTTTGACTAGAATCATGGCATGTGACAAATTTAATTAGATTTTACCACCCAATTCTTTATAAAAAAATTATACCTAAAAGAATACCATACACTACTAGAATGTCTATGAATAAAATATTTATTTTAATACTTTTCTATGGAAAAGATGCCAAAGCCACTTGTGCATCCTTTATTTATCCAATGAGTAAAACTTGTTTCACTTCTATAGAATAATAATGTACAAAGGTTTTAGTATAGGTTAGGCTAAGAGCATGAGCAAATTTTACATACATGACATTATCTAAGGCTCCCATATCAATGACATAGTTTCTAACTTTGCATCCTTTGAGGAATAAGGAAATATAGAATGGGTGAATTTTATTAGATTTGATAGAGGTTGAATCCATTGATTTGACTTGATTTCAAGTAATATGGTTAGTTAGGATTATTTTGGTATCCAATTTTATAGCATTAGTATTTTTGCCTTTAATTAAATCTACTAACTTATCTAATTTATTTGGGTATGCTCTTAAGTACTCAATTTATGACATTTAGATTTTAGTTTTGTTGACATGATCGATTATATTAAAAACAATCAAATAACTAGGACTTTAAATAGGTTGGAAAACATTAACATTACTGACATAGGAAAAATTATCTATTTGTGGTTTCTTTCCTTTTTTTTGCACTAGTATAATAGTTCCTAATGGGAGGATAACTTTTGGAGCTTCTTCATGTGGATCACTAGACTGCATTTTTTGATTTTGGGCTATAGTGAAAATTATAAATGATTGAATTTTCATATCCCCAACATTTTATTTATAATAATTTTATTTTAAAAGTGCATATGTGGAATCACCACCAGGTTCTTCTCCTTCACATTATTTAAGAACTATATTTTATATTTGTGTTTCTTATTCAACTTCTTTAGATTCAAAAATTTCTTCTGTTTATAAAATAACATTGACTAGAAGATTCATGTTAGAATGCAGAGATGCATCAATTGTGAGATTTTTTTGGAGAGATTGTAATCATGGACGATTACCATGAAAAGGCATAAAATTTATTCTCTGTATATATTGACAAGGTGAGGTTATATCTTTTTAAAGAATCTGATTCTTTAACATTATAATATCATTGGCCATAATTTGAAATAACTTTTATATGGAATTATGATTAGTTACTCATTATTTTCCTTTGTATGGTTATTCTTTTAATTTACCCACCATAATCAAATAATCTTCAACTTATATAGCGAATATTTGTGTTACACCAATGTCTACCACCCTAGTTATTCTAAATTGATAACCAACTTCACGTATTGAGAATTAATAAGGAATCATTTCTTATTATCATCTATTGGTATTGTAGTTGTAGTTATTTTATTCATTATCTTTTTGAATTTAGCCATAAAATCCCTCATAGGTTCATAAGATTTTTTTATTAATTTGTGTTTATTATGATAACAAAGCATGAACATCTTCAAGAGGCTTGAATCTACCTTCATATTTTTTTTCATGGTATCAAAACTATTGATGATTCATGTGGAAATATGGTATAACCATTATAAAATAACATTCTAAAGTGTCTCAACAAATAGTCTAACTACCACATATTCATGTTCTAAACTAAGGACACTACAAGCTACATTGAATTGATTGAGGTGTTCATCTTGGTGTTATTTTTCATTTCCATATAACTTTAGAAAGTTATTTCTTGATAATTTTGGGAATTCATACAAATTCCATAAATCCAAAATAATAATATCATTTTCCCACAATACTGCCATGGTTGGGAAAACTACTTGTAGGGGAATAACAATTCCTAATAAAATGGATGACTGAGTTGTTGTTCTTTCCTAAAGTTATTTATCTTTCTTAGGAGTTTATGGAAGAATTGTTGTTTACCTAATTATAATTTGATGTTAAGGGCTTAGACTAAAACTAGAATATTATTTCAATTGATAAAATAGGTCAATTTCACCTTTAAACTTACTTAACCTAGTCAATATTTTTCCCGTTAGTTTGAGAAGATTTGATGTTGTTGAGATTAAATTTGAAGAGCTATTTGAGTATGTCTTCTATGATGAAATCTATTTGTATTTTTTGCCTCAAATCTTTGTATAAGACCAACTTGGTTTTCTTATTTTTTAGTACTTTTACTACTCTTCTAAATTAAACAACACTATTTCTATTTTTCCATGCAAATGCTCACATATTTGTTGAGATATATGCCTGAGTCCATGTTCTATAGTTGAGATTAGGTTGAATAAATTGGGGATGTACTTCATAAATTCTCATGAGATGAGTTTTATCTTATGAGTTTATTTCTTACAACTATGCGAGAAGTTTTCATCACTTATCTTCTAACTTGAATCTTTGAATATATTTCAAAATTCCTCTGGGTAATGGAAGCATGTGTTTATTCTATATTAAATTTTTCTTTAATAGTATCAAATTGAGAAACACTTGTTCTATTATGAAGAGAAAATAATTAAAGTCTTGAATTTAGATCTCCTTTCAAAGCTTCATCCCAATTTAAACCAAGTTATTGATCAGGATTATGGGATCTTAGAATGGTCATGTAATATTTTACTAGTTATGATCATTTTGATGGTTCTTATGAGCTCTTATACATTATTTAATTCTTTAAATTATATATACATGATCAATTTATTTATTTAAAATGGTTAGGACATTTTGGAACTAGAGTATAAAAACCCTATTAGAATCCCAAAAAATGTGTATGATGTTTGACATAATATCACTCTACGTTGATTATTCCCAACTTAGGTTAGGTTTGTAGAGTGGTACTTAAGATGATGGTAGATTCCTATGGAACTATTATATCTTATAATTTCACCCTTGCGAGAGAGTTATTTAGGGTCCCTCACTTGAATCTATAAGCATGGGGACAACCTTAGGATGTGGGTATCCTATGGTGAGGTTGAACCTCTAGGTTTTTTTATGAGGTTAGTTCCTCAAGTGCTTCATTTCAAATATTTATCTTACACTAAAATATACTATCTACTAAGGAAAAGGGGTAAGAGGATGACTGAAAATAAAATATAAGCTAAATGAGGTGATGTGCCAAAATAAGTGGTCCACTTAGTCTGGGAAAAGAGCCAACTATTGATGAATCAAAATAGGACACATGCTATTCTAATTCTATCTCAAGGCCATAGACATGGAGCTTTTGCATGGAGGTTGGAGATAAGCCTTACACTTTGAAGGATAAAAAAATAGTTCTAAGGGACACACTATGAAATGGTAATACTTTAAAGGAGCTTGACACACAAACACTTCATGTAATCTTGCACAAAATTGAAAGGACTAAAAGCAAGGTGTTGGAAGAAATTTCAAGTTATGAATAAAAATAATAGATTATGCAAAATCAAACTAAATGTGTACACTTGTTTTAAATAAAAATAGAAAATTCTTCCTTGTATTGATTCAAAAGGGTCTTTTATGAAGTGATTCCTATAGAGTAATTATATTTCCAATCTAGGGATCATTTGTTTGGTTTTAAGGCCTCTATCTATATTAAAAGGGGAAAGAGAGAAGGGGAAGAGAGAATAAGTCATCTATGGTAGGAACTCTGACATTACACTTTCCTATTCTCCCTAAATTCACTAATCAGGATCACTTGATAATCCTCTCGATCCCCTCCCATCTTTTTGACTTTCTTTGGCATGTTTGAAAAGTCATGTTGTGAGTAGCTAGAATGTTTCTTCTTGGCATGATGCATTTAAGTAACGAATGATGATTTCAGCTAGTGAACCAAGGTGAATGAGAGCCTTCATAACTTCCAGCTACTAGCCACTTAGACTCCCCCATGTTTATTAAACATCCATGTGCTCTTTCTACTCCAGTTATGCCATGTGGTAGTCTTCCATTTATTGCATCATGATTCTTGCATTACTAGACCAAGCTTAACTCAAACCCTTGGAGAATCCTGATTTACTCTATGTAAAGTAATTTGGGTTCTTTGGCCTCTCCAACTTTAGACTTTCTCAGATCCTTCACTTATAAATATTTTTAAATAGAGTACTTAGAGAAACCTAATTTACTCTATGCAGAGTATTTTAGGTTCTCTAAGCCTACTTACTTTGGGCTTGTCCATTTTGAAGTCTTCTCATTTTATTATTTCCCAAGCCTTAAGACTTTGGGATTTTCAAACCTAATTACTTCCAATGGCTAGTCACTTATCCTAATTTTGATGTCTATTGGCCTATCATTTCCTTTGGACACTTGGTCTAAGTCTTCCTTCTCAGCTTATTTCTTTCAGGCAAATCTCCTGAAGGAATTTATTTGGATAATTTATCCAAAGGAATTTTTTTAAACTTTTTATCCACGTCTATATTTAAAATTACCCTTTGAGCTTTTCACAATGGAATTTCCTAAAGGGTCAAAGACCCTTCGATCTTTTTGCATGTCCCTTCAGACTCCCATGAATGGTCCTGCTAAAGGGAAAGATACCCTTGGGGAAAATTGCAACTATACACTTAGACAAGAAAAAGCCCTTCAAAAAATTTGAAATATACTTTCAAAAAAGTTGATTGGTCCCTTTAAGAACCTGAGAGGCAACATTTTTCAAGACCAAATTAGGTTTTTCAAGCCCCTTTGCTTATTTTAGGCTTCTGACTACTCACAACTTATGAATTAATCAAGTAGTACCCTTTGGAGAACCCAAAATACACTGTCTATGAGTAATTTGGGTTTGTAAACATGAATTACTTCTACTTATAAAACATTTAGAAGCTAAGCACTATTGAAAACCCAATTTGCACTGTGCCTTCAGAAACCCAAAGTTATCACTACTAGAAAAACCAAAGTCCTCCCAAAGACTTACCATTTTCTTTCCTGAAAGCTCCCTTTTTCATACATAGGCAAACTTTGATATGTGGGATAAAAAATGGCCAACATTTCTATTGATTCATAGGGAAGCATGCATGTTATGATTGAGAACCCAAATCATTTGCTTTGTTTGATCCATTGGGCATGGAGTTACTACTTTTGTATAAATCTAGATTTATCTATAAATCTCCCTTGAAGTAATAAGAACAATTGAAATGAAATAAACTATGCCCAAGGTACTTAGGAAAGGGAAACTCGACTGAAATAGATGTGCACAAGGCACTTAGAGAAAAACATGAAAAACTATAAAAAATGTACAATAACACACAATGGCTATAAACTCTTCTAATAACATGGATTTAGATGAATCCCATTGACTGGGATGGGTAAAACCTCCCCATCTAGTTGGGTGATTTGAAAAGCATTATGTTGTTTACATCTGTGGATCAAATAATGGCCACTCTATAAGCTATCAAAATTGGTATGGTTTCTTGGTTTTGCATTTTTGAGTCCCATTTGAGGACTAGGTCTCCTTCCTTAAAATTACTTGCTATAGCTCTCTTGTCAAAATCCCTTTTGACCTGAGCTTACGGTGCCTCTAGCATCTTCATTGCAAGGTCCCTTATCTCTTTGAACTCTATGAGTTCTACCAATCTCATATTCATGGGTTCATCTTCCAAAAACTCCAGCTAATGAGCTAGCTCTAATGTAGGAAGATCAAGGGAAATGGGTAACTTGGACTCCCTTCCATATACAAGAACATATGGATAATTACCAATAGCAACTTTAGGAGTTACTCGGTTAGTCTACAAGGTTATTTTTAACTTGGTGTGCCACATCCTCTGATTCTACTCCATGGTCCTCTTCATAATCCTCAACAAATTTTTATTTGTGGACTCAACTAGTCTATTTCCTTGAGGATAATAATTTGAGGAAGTGCTAAGGTAGATGCCTATATCGAGATCCCATTCACTTGTTTTCAAACAAATGAAAGCTTTATTAGATATGATAGTGGATAGAACACCAAACCTAGTCATAATGTTTTCATAAAAATCTAAGACTGCACTTTCATTGGCTTCCTTTAATGTAATGGCTTCCACCCACCTAGTGAATTAATCAGTTATAGTAAGCACCCATTTATTCCCTGTACTTGATGGGGGTTGATCATACCAATGAAATCTAAACCCCACTACATGAATTGTTACTCCACTTGAATTAGGTTGAGAGGGAAATCTGCTAACCTTTTCTTACCTATAAAAAGAGCACATTCTTGACACCTCCTCACCCATGCATAAACATCCTTGAAGAGGTTAGGCCAATAATAACCAGCCCTCATGATCTTTGTTGGAGTATTTCTTGGAGAAAAATGACTTCCTGTAGCCCCATCATGGAAATTCCTTAAAAGCTTGGCTATTTGATCATCATCTACACACCTTAGGAGCACTCCATTAAGGTCTCTTCTAAACAAAACCCCATCAACTAAAGCATAAGGTATGGACTGAAGTCTGAAATACCTTCTTTTTTTTTTGTCCATACCTTGAGGACACTCACCTATTAGTAGAAAGTGCATCATATCATGGAGCCAACTAGTGTGAGGTGGAGGTGTATCTACTTGTAGGTTATCTTGTGTTACCAAGATTACCTCTCTTTCTTCATGAAGTTCATAAACCATATGCTCACATAAGCCTTTAACTCTTACTAGCTTAGTGACCTTGATCTCCATGTCATACTCCATGACTTTAGTAATCCAACCAACTATTTTTTCACTCAAATCCTTATTAAGAAAGAAGTCTCTTACCCTAGGATGAGACACCATAAGGTGGATTTTGCTATTGGATAACATTGTCCTAAAAATTTTGAGACTCCTTACTATTAGAAAACTTACTTTTATACAAAGGTATACCTCACCTCATACTCTTCAAGCCCTTGACTAAAAAATGATAATGGATGCTCAAGTCTTTCACCATTTCTTTGCATTAGCATAGCTGATATATTATCAATATTAGAAAAAACATACAATATGAAATCCCTTGAGAAATCAGGATTCACAAGTGTGGGTACTTGAGTGATGGCTTGCTTGATAGCTTCAAATGTTGACTTGCCTTCATTTGACCAAGTGAATGCTTGGTTTTTTTTAACATAACAGTGATAGGTCTGACCAAATTTGAAAAAATGGGGATAAATCTTCTCACAAAGTTTATCTTTTCAAATAAAATTTGGATTCCATTCTTATGCTTGGTAGGGATAAATATAATATGGCACGTATTCTCTTAGGATCAATGGATAACCCCTCCTTTG
Source organism: Torreya grandis (assembly GCA_037957365.1). Classification (NCBI taxonomy): domain Eukaryota; kingdom Viridiplantae; phylum Streptophyta; class Pinopsida; order Cupressales; family Taxaceae; genus Torreya; species Torreya grandis. Next base: position 1,630,090 of record JARHVA010004007.1, read on the forward strand.
ATATGATGTGACCTAGTAGTTTGCTTTCATGCATGGTAAACATGCACTTCTTAGGATTTAGAGAAATCCCATACTCTCTACACCTTTCAAAAATCATCCTCAAATGGTTCATATGTTCATTGGCATTCTTGGATAAAATTGTGATGTCATCTAAGTAAACCAGTACTATTTGGTTTAGCAGCCCCCAAAAAGTCATGTTCATGGCTCTTTGAAAAGTTACACCAGCATTTTATAAGCCAAAAGGCATTTTATAATAATATTATGTGCCCCATTTGGTGATGAAGGTAGTCTTGTATCGGTATTCATCTTTCACCCAAACTTGGTTGTAGCCAAAAAAATCCATCCAATAGAGAGAGCATTCTGACCCTATAACTACTTGGAGAAGTTGCTCCATAGATGATAGAGGGGAGTGATCCTTCAAGGAGACTTTGTTCAAATCCATAAATTATACACAAAGCCTAATCTCCCCACTCTTTTTTCTTACAGGCACCAAGTTGGCTACCATGATGAGTGTTTGATGGGAAAGATGATCCTAGACTTGATCAACTTGGTTAGCTCCTTCCTCATCAACTCTTCAATTTTGGGGTTAATGGGCCTTTGTTTTTACCTTACGTGTTTAGCATTAGCTTCAAACTCTATGGTATACTAAGATAATTTAGGATCAAAACCCCTTATGTCACTATACTCCCAAGAAAAAATGTTTGCTTACTCTTGGCAAAGTACTATGAAAGCATGTCTCTCATCCTTATTGCTTACCTTCCCAAGATTAATAAGCTTGTCCTTGAAGATGAGGACTCTCTCATATTTTTCTTTATCATTTGACATTACTACCTTGTCTTTTATCATATGGTCTCCTTCATGAAAAAGGCCTCAAGTGTAACCATCCCCTTAGGAAGTTTTTTTGACTTTAATTGAACAATCTAATCCTCATATTGATGCTCCAATTTATCTTGGTTAGAGGAGGAGAACTCAGCTTCCTACTATAAAAAACAAGGAATTTTCTTGTCACTCTCAAAAACTATCAATGGGCTTCATTATCCAACACTGATGGCCTCACCACCACCTTGACATGTGGTTGAACCTTAGCTTATTTCATCTCACTTAGAATGTCAAATTAAGCTCCCATAGTTTTCAACCATCAACATACTAGTTCTGATTTCTTGGGATAGCTTGAATGTCAAAAGCTTCAATATCTTCAATTAAGTCCCACACTCTATTTTTGTAGGACCTCATCAAAGGTTTTTTGTGATGTTCAAGCCTCTGACTTGGTTAACTATGAGCTCACTATTCCCATAAGCTTGTAGTAGTTTGATTCCTCTTTTGATGGCCCATTGAAGGCCATGAATCAAGCCTTCATATTCTAATGCATTTAAAGAGCAACTGAAATGGAACCTATAGGAAGAGAAAATATTATTACCCAAAGGGGAAACCAACATTTCCCTAGAACCTACACCATTTTTGCTCTTTGAGTCATCAAAGAACAACTTCTATAAACCATTAAAGTCTTCTTTAAGTCTAATGAGGGAAGGTATGGGTTGATTCTCTTCATGTAGAAGATAGAATCCCATGTATCTTTCCTCAACACCTTATAAATGGTTTAAAAAATGGTTATCTCCCTATAGCTCATCCAAGAATAAGTCTAGAACCTCTTCAAGATGAGTGTTCAACTCCTGGCCAATTGTAAACTCATCCTCATCAAGGATAGTATAATTGAGGTTTACATTATCTGGCTAATGGGGTTTAATGTCGAATTGTGTTATGGGTTCAACCTTGATCGAGACCTTAGTCCCATACCTTGTTATGAATGCAGTGTAAGACCAATCTACTACAAGGCAACCCCTAATCTTGGTTATGAACTCTCTAGAAAGATAATAAAAAGTGAGGAGTGTAATCTAAGATCAACACATCTTGCACCATGGACAGGCTAGGATAAGAATACAAAGTTAAGCTCAAATTCTTGATGATACCTGATGGATTTTTGGAATAACCATCAAGCTATAGGACTCCCTTGGTGTGTGGCTCATACTTTAGGTTCAGTTGGTCAACAATAGACTTTGGAATGACTGAGGTGATGGCCCCACTATCCACTAAGGAGTCACTGATGATTAATGAGATGTAGAATGGGGGGTGGGTTGGTCATACTTCTTGACCTTTCTCCCAAAGGACTCTTGGCTACACTAGTGAAAAATTCAACTTCCTTGCTTGGTTTCTTACTTACAACTATAGAAACACTCATCTTAGACAAACCTTCCTGAAGAATACCTACTTGGCCAAGCATGGAAATCATGTCCCACATTGGTACGCTCATGTTGGATTTCTTCATTTTCTGCACAATGTTGATTAGCGTACCCCTAGCCTTTTCTTGGGTTTTGGGAGTAACTGCTACTACCTTTATCATTAAAGGAGCAATGATAAGAGGTTATTTTAAATCTTCTTGATTGTCACCCATATTCCTTCTCTTGAACCTTGTGTTTGTTGAGATTGGGGTGTGGGCCAAACTGAGAGTATCCTATTGATTGGATGCATAGAAATCCTCTTATTCGTTGATGACCATTAAGGCTTCTAGATGGTTTGACCCCTGATCTAAGCCTTGTTCTTATGGAGGTTGCTCTTTCTTTGTCATCATGGGTACCTCTATGCTTTGGGACATAAGAGCCTGGTTATATCTATAAGCAACAACCTGCTACCATTAATCATTGAATGCTTGGTTGAAGCCATTAGTTGGGACAATAGATTATCCAAAATAATGATTCCAAGGCATTATCCCTTCAGCCTCTTGAGCAACATTATTCTGAACTAGGACTAAGGATTTGGAAAGGCCTATAGTTTTTAGATTATGATTATGCTACCTAGCATAGTTAGGCAACCCTTGTTCTTAGAAACATCCTTTGTAGGGTGGTCTATTAGCTTGATAAGGCTATTGTTGAGGCTGATATGGAGTTTGATAAGGATTGTTATAAGCCTGATACCTCTTGACATAGACCACATAATTTCCCAAGGATTGGAGCATGCTTTTCAATTCTAAGTAATTCTTCTACTCTTGGGAGTCATTGGATCCACTAGTAGAGGCCTTCTCTTGCTCAGGTGAAGGCACAACAACAATTGTTGGCATTGAAAGTATAACATCAATTAGAGTAATGACTGTAGGAGGTGGTCTATTTTTTAGAAAAAGAGGCATTGGGGGTCTGGGAGTAAGATTTCCAACTTGAACCAGGAAATTTTATACCTTGATGGCCACTTCATATGCATCTAGCAGTATGTCTCCTCCCATAGACTGAATCATTACAACTATGTCACTATTGAGAGCCTTCAAGTAGTACAAGAAAGCAAAGTTTGGAGATGGTCTAAAAACTACTATAATTATATCCTATGCCTTATAAAATCTCATATTGAAGTCTTACATGACTTCATGAGGAGCTCTATTTGTTGTGGTCAACTGATCTGCAAGTGACATATGATCACTCTTATCTATAAACCTTTTACACAGGGTTATTCCCAGCTCATCCCATAAATGGATAGAATTAGGAGCTAGGCCCTTATACTAGTCCAATGCCTTTCCTTTAAAAGATACAACTAATATCCTAATAGCCATGTTCTCTACTATGATATTGTGAATGTTGTAAAAGTTATCTATGTCCATTATGTGCTCAAGAATTATAGCTTGGTCTCCTGTGTAGTAAGGAATAGTTTTGAGGGTTGTTAATGGCATAGGATCATACTATTGTAATTTCAAAGGTATTTGGCTATTGAAACCCATAAAATCTCTTTGGTGAATCATGGAAACAAGAGGGGTTGATAAAGATCTTATTATGTAGGTATACTTTATGATTGGCTTAGGAAGATAGCTTCTTATGTAAGGGTGAGTATGGGAAAACCTTAACCTTCTTACTAAGTTTAAAGGTAATTAAAAAAAATCAAAAGGAATACCTAAAAAATTTGATCTTGTAGTCACCTTTGGCATGAAAGACAACTACTGTTCTACCACTAGATAGCTAGGTGTTCTTTGTAGTCACCAGATGCTGAAGGTTGAATGGTACCACTACTGTAAAATGATCAAAACTGCATCAAATTTGACCAATATTTCATGAAAATGAAAATGAAATGGTAGTGGTCCCATTAGGCATACCAAAACTATTATAGATTGGAATTTTACCCTTGTGAGAGAGTTCTTTAGGGTCCCTCACTTTTAGCTATAAGCATGGGGACAACCTCAAGATGTGGGTATCTTATGGTGAGGTTAAACCTCTAGGTTTTGTTATGAAGCTAGTTCCTCAAGTGCTTCACTTTAGCTCTTGATATTACACTAAAATCTATTGTATACTAAGGAAAAGGGGTAAGAGGATAACTAAAAAGAAAATCTAAGCTAAGGGAGGTGATGCACCAAAATAAGTGATCCACTTGGTCTGGAAAAAGAGCCAATTATTGATGAATCTAAACAAGACATAGGATATTTTGATTCTATCTCAAGGCCATAGGCATGAAGATTTTATGTGGACATTGGAGAGAAGACTTACACTTTTAAGGATAACAAAATAGATCTAAGGGAGACACTATGAACTAGTAATACTTCAAAGGAGCTCAACACATAGATACTTCATGTAATCCTACACAAAATTGAGAGGACTAAAAGCAAGGTATTAGAAGAAATCATAGGTGATGAATAAAAATTATACATTCTATAAAATGAAACCAAATGTGTAGACTTATTTTAACTAAAAATAAAAAAGTCTTCCTTGTATTGATTCAAAAGAATCTTTTACAAAGTAATTCCTATAGAGTAATTCTATCGCTAACTTAGGGATCATTTGCTTGGCTCCAAGGCCTCTATTTATATAAAAAATGGGAAAGAGAGAAGGGGAAGAGAGAATAAGTCACCTATGGTGGGAACTTTGATGTTGTACTCTCTTATTCTCCCTAAATTCATCACTCAGAATCACCTGACAATCCTATCAAGCCCCTCCCATCTTTTTGACTTTCTTTGGTGCATCTGAAAAGTCATGTTATGAGTAGCTAGAATGTTTTTTATTGGCATGATGCATTTAAGCATCAAATGATGATTGTGGGTAGTGAACCATGGTAGATGAGATCCTTCATAACTTCTAGCTACCAATCACTCAGACTCTCCCATGTTTATTGAAAATCCTTGTGCCACTTATCCTTTACTGATTGGCCCTTTCTACTCTAGTTACACCACATGATAGTCTCCCATTCATTGCATCATGATTGTCATGTTGATGGATCAATCTTAAGTCAGACCCTTGGAGAATCCGGATTTACTCTATGTAGATTAATTCAAGTTCTTTGGCCTCTCCAACTTTAGACTTTCCCAAATCCTTCACTTATAAATCCTTTTAAGTAGAGTACTTGAAGAAACCTGACTTACTCTATGCAGAGTAATTTGGGTTATTTAAGCCTACTTACTTTGAGCTTGTCCATCTTGAAGTCTTTTTTTACTATTTCCCAAGCCTTAAGACTTCAGGGTTTTCAAAGTTAATTACTTTCAATGGCTAGTCACTTATCTTGATTTTGACATTCACTGGCCCATCATTTCCTTTAGACACTTGGTCTCAAGCTTCCTTCTCAACTTATTTCTTTTAGGAAAATATCCTAAAGGAATTTATTTAGATAATTTGTCTGAAGGAATTCTTTCAAATTTTTTGTATGCGTTTATCTTCAAAATTACCCTTTGAGATTTTCACAATGGACTTTCTTGAAGGGTCAGAGACCCTTTGGGCTTTCTGCATGTCCCTTCAGACTCTCGTGAATGATCCTATTGAAGGTAAAGATACCCTTTGGGAATTTTGAAATGGTCCCTTCAAAGGGTAACATACCCTTTGGGAAAATTGTAACTATCCACTTGGACAAGAAAAATCTATCTGAAAAGATTGAAATGTACCTTTGGAAAAGTTGATTGGTCCCTTTAAGAACCTGAGAAGCACAATTTTTCAAGACCAAATTAGGTTTGTCAAGCCCCTTTACTTATTTCAGGCTTTTGACTACTCACAACTTATGAAGTAATCAAGTAGTGTGATTTGGATAACTTAAAATACACTATCTATGAGTGATTTAGGTTTGTAAACTCAAATTAATTCTACTTATAAAACATTTAGAATCTAAGCACTGTTGGAAACCCAACTTGCACTGTGCCTTAAAAAACCCAAAGTTGTCACTACTGTAAAACCCAAATCCCTCCCAAAGACTTACCATTTTATTTCCTAAAAGCTCCCTTTTTCATACTTAGGCAAACATTGATATGTGGGCCAAAAAATGGCCAATAGGGCAAAAATAATAATATGGGTAGCAAAAAATTTATGTATACATGCCCAATGATGGGTGCTAAAAATTGTTGGCATGAAAATTTGTTAGGGGATAAGTTATTATATTCACATCAAGAGTGTAGGGAACAAAGTCCCTATCCTATTGTAAGGCGGAGCTACCTTTATTGAAAGCCAAAAAAAGTTACTGAAAAGGAAATATTTACAAACAAAAAAGGGTAAATCTTGGGGTAGTAATTTTAACTTAAAATTATGAAAATAAATTTTTAGCAAGAAATATTTAGAGAGAGAAAGAGAAGGAATATTTTAGACAATAAATTCATCAACTTAAATACTGAGACTTGACAAAGGCATTGGAGGATAAAATGACATCAAAAGGGAAAATTTATTTGATTCAATGGGTTGAAAAGACATATTCATATCCTTGAGAATATGAAATATACACCAAAAATATATCTAGCATTGATAACAAAAATAAGTAGCCCTCAGTATTTTCTAACAAAAAAATAAAAATATTGCTTCTATTCCCACTGAGATTTCACTTATATTTAAATGTCAATTACAATTCTAGACAAAATTTATAACATAATTTCTTGGCCTTAACAATTAAAAGATGGTAACAGTAGCAATCTAGAAGTGAGGATTAAGTACATTGAATTAAATAAATATATGTAATTCAAAATGCATCCCTAACACAAAGTTTATAAGTACCTCTTTGTATTTATATTCATGGAGAATAAAATCTAATAGCCATTTTTAAAAAAGCTTTACCAAAAATTATCTATTCAAAACCATTATTATGATGGTTTAGCTTGTATTTATAGGCTATATGGGTGGTTATGGTACATAATCATCTTTTTTACTATTTTTAGAAGTTATAAAAATATCAACAACAAAGTATAGCTTTAAAGGTTGTAAATGTGTTTTGACGTTTATACAGTACTTGTAAAAGTATATCATCAATTTACACAACTTGAAGAAGTAAGCTGAAAAAATTATAAGAGACAATTTGTAAAAGTAACAACATATATTTGCAAGGGAAATAGAATGTGATAATTCAAGTTATCTACAAAAAGAAGTGTGACAAGAAAGCTTTAAAATCAAAAGATAAGATAGAATTTGATGAAGATAGTATTGGTCCTTGATAATTCTAGAAATGACCTCAATATTTTTATTTATTTGTTGATAACTCCTTTATTTTAGAAAGTCATCAAATCTCTAGAGAAATACTCTTATCAAATGTTTGTCAGGACCATCTATATAGCTTATGCAATATCCACTAAGCAGTTCAAACCTCTTATTTTCTAAGACATTTTTTGAAGTTTGTTTATCATCAAATCAAGATTATCTACATTGACTTGATATTTGTCTAATTGATGAAGTACTTCACAATTAAGTGAATACATGGGATTTACAACTTCTTGAATACTCTTTTTGATTTCTCTAACCACAACTTCTATTGAAATAAGATTCCAATTTTGATCCCTATCATTGATAAAAGGAAATTTCAAACTTTTGACTTATGCATCAATTTTTATCATTATGCCACTCCCAAGTGACCTTGCACTATTGTCATTTTTTACACATTCTTGAAGTGATTAGATTCTAAATTTAATGACCCAAAGGAAATCAATTTGATAAATGTTTTTTTATTAAATCTTTCATTAGTAAGATTATGAGAGGGAAATTTTGATATTTCAATCAATTTAGGGGTGAAAGTTTCCTAATTTTGTATTTATTCCATATACTTTTTTATTTTTTTGTTGCCTATTCACATTCTAACTGGACTTCAGAAACTATTCTCACTACAATGAGAAATTTTGAAAATCCTTGATCAGTGATCTTCTCGATCCAATATTTTATTTTATTTTTTCCAATGTTTCAACATGAAAACTTGACAAAATAATTATTGGCTAAACTATTCTAATCAATCTCTATATTACTGTATTCAACTGCTCCACTTTTTCTTTAAATACATCTTTCATTTCTTTATCTTTGTCCATTTTAAAAAAAATAGTGCCAATTGCCGCTACATATTTTCCTTCATTGCTTCTCTAGTAGATTTCCCCAAATCAACTCTTGATACCTGATAGTCCTCAACTTTGATCTTTAATTTAAATTTTCAAACTATATAAATTACCACCTTTGCATACTTTTCTCCTTTTTATCTGTTACTATTTGTGAGATGGTTCTTGATTTTATTGATCATTTTGAAAAAGGAATTGGAATTGTCAGAGTACCAAAATAAATCTTCTCAAGTTCAAATTTTTTTATTCTTTTATTTACCACTATGGACAATCAATCTGACATTGTTGTTCTTAAATAAAGAGGTGAGATAAAATTTGAGATTTATGGGGCCAACATTTCTAGGGGAAAAGGTGTTATTTCAATTATTACACCTTGAAAATATGCTTCTCCTTGTTTTTTATTACTAATTATATTAATTGGATTTCTTAGAGATGAAATAACATGTATATCAGGATTTCATGGAGAATATGAAATAAGAGTGATTTATTATACTAGGGAAACACATGATATAGGGAGCAACATGTCATTAGAAGCAAGGAATTATTGAGTTGTATTTTCTATAAGATCTTAAGACTGTAGGAAGATATCAATAGGAACTTCTTGGGAAATTATGTAATCAGGAGAAGAGGAGATATTTTCACCTAACATTTTTATTGTGAGATTTAGAATTCTTCATGATGGAATATCTTTTTGAATAGTTTTTTGTTCTTGTGCTTATTATAGCACCAATAGTTATCTACTTAGACTTGCTTCATTTGCTTTCTCTATTTCAACATGTTTTGATTTATATAAACCAAATTCATCTTCATTAGGAGGTGTATGGAAATAAATATTACCAACATCAATTCCTTTACTTCTTAACCACCTGAGAGTCCTTTCAAGCACTGCCCTTGTTTTACTTCTAAATGAAGTAGATTCTTTCTTATCTGAATGAACTACAAGTAGTGATTTTATTTTAATAGTCTCATTTTCAAAAATGGGATCCAACATGATCTCATCATCTACCAGCTACTTTAGGATTTTTTTTAATGCCAAATTTGAATATTTGTTTCATAGTAAACTATGAATAGTCACTAATTCTAACCATTTTTTCATTGTCACAATCCATCCAATAATATTCAAAATGTGAGAGATGTTGAAATGAGGACCCAATATTTTGTTCAATCAAACCCCTTATATCAAATATAAACTTACTTTCAAAAGTTTTTGGATTTCAACAGGACATATATTACTCCAATGTTATAGATTCCATTAATGATGGACAAGTGTACCTACTAATAGAAATTATAAATTTGACCATTGATCTATGTCTACCTATCAAAAACTTATTTTTTTCAACAAGTTGTAACACTAGTTCCATTAATGACCACTTATCATGGACATACCATGGAAACATGTATGAAGGAATTTTACAACTAATGATCCTCAAATAACTAAAAGTTAAGAGTTATATAAACCAAGTTCCCCATTTGATTATATATATGGTATCTACAACTGATATCCTTGTGTTGGAAATTTCTTTCTCAAATAACTAAATGAAACATTTAAGGAAAATAACATTTACTCTTCATGAAGTGTCGATTGATTTCTTTCATTGCAAGTTAGGGTTATAAATCATATACTTCTCTTTTTCTAAAGTCACCCACCATAAGCAATCCATCAAAATATAAATAACTATAAATAATTTATACAAGATAGGAAGTCATATAATTTTTTTATGTGACCCTTACCTCTATTATTTGTTTATGAATTTCATCATTCAATAGTTTTCCCCAATTGAAATATTGCCTATTCTTATGAATGATCCAAATTAACATGTACATCCTTGTCTAAATGTTTTTAGCTATTGGGCTCCCCAATATTCTATACAATGGTGTTATCATATCATTTATTTCATTTTTGGAGTCAGATATTGCAATATTCTTTGGGATTCATATAGAAATGTGTCTTGGTTTGATTAACCATTTATTGTTGACTTGTTTAGCATATGAGACATTATTATCATCCCAAAAACTTTGAGATGAATTAGGAGTTAAATGGACAAAAGACTCTCTATCTAGAAGATGCAACATACTATGTATGTAATTTAGAGACAAGCTCACCAATAATTCACCTTGTGGATCTCTCACTCACCTTATTTTCAAATTATAGTGCTATGTGATGAGCAAATCCAATTCAAGGGATTTCATTAAAATTGAAAAGGTTACAACTTATGCCAATCAAATGTCAAAAATACTTTAACCAAACTCAATTTTGAGTAGTACATTCATTCTCTCCCAAATTTCACCTAAGTCAATATGACCTAGATCAATATCTAAAATACTTTCCACATTGGACTCCAATGGTAAAGAAGGCATTACTCCTTGAAACTGGTACTTCATGTTTTCTACTTATTTTATTTGAATAGTTTCAATCATTTTAATTGCCTACTTATTTATTATAAATGTTAACTTCTCACCAAAATAATTCAATCAAAACCCTTGAGTTTTTATGAAATGATTCATATTTTTTTATGAGATTGCAACATCATTGTGAGGAAACATGACAACCATTTGAAAAAATGCCTCCAAGAACTCAGCTGTTTTTTTTAAATTCACAATTGCTATAGAGATTCTTTAATATACCTGCATGTATTTGATCACCATGCTCAATCACCTCTTTTTTTAATATATAACCATATGGATTCAATTTCATAAAATAAGAAGAAGCAATAATAAAATTTTATTTGAAGCTTTTCAACCTACATGAATGGCATTGTTGTAAGGCATCTTCTTGTAGGTAGAAACAAAAAGGAATTTGGTTATCTTGTTTTATTTCCACCTTATATACCCCTATGGTGTCATATAATTTCATATCTCATGTGGTATAAATAAATAAAATATTTTACCTACTTTCTTTTTTAATTTTTTACCTCTCTTAACACATTTGCACTATACAATTTCATTTTGTAGGGGAAAGAAATTATTCATCTTTTTTTATTGTGCATTATTTCTCATGGTGTCATATGGCCATAAGGATATTTTTGGTGAGAATAAAGAATAAAATATTTAAAAAAAGAAACACATCTCTCTCCTTATATTGTATAGTTCCAAATGACAACAAAAATAAATTTGACTTGCTTCTTTTCTCTTTTATTTATCTTTTTCTCCATATTGGATGGTTGTAGGGCCTCACCTGGTAACTAAAAAAAAACAAAATAAAATATTGTTCCTCTTTTTTTGTATATATACCCCTCTCCTTGGGCCATATGACCTCTCTATGTAGCTAGGTAGATAAAATTGTTTTATTTTTTTGTCTAGTTTAAGGATTTCCCCTATGATTTTGGTGTTGTACAGATCCACTTTTAAGGAAAAAAAAAGAAATTTGATCAAGTTACTTTGCCTCTTGGTTTTAAATACTTTTCAAAGATCTTACATGTGATTTAGGGTTTTGATATCTATTTTTAAAGTTTTGGGGAAGAATAAACTTCATTTGCATGACTCAGGGAAATATCCATAATCGCATGACACTAGGATTTAAAAAGTGAATTATATATTTTAATTAAAATAAGTAAAAATTATTTTAATTACATTTATTAATTTTTTATTTTATAATTACACTACATGAAAAGGTGAAAATATAAAATTACACAACTTGAAAAAGTGTTTTGGCAATTTAGTGCAACTTAGAGAAAAATATAAAGCACTTACACATCTTGAAAGTAGTTAATTAGAATTTTACATAGTTGTAGGAGAAGTTTAAAGTTTTTACATGGCACATGAACTTCAAAGTGCATTTACATGGTTTGGGAAATAAGATGTTTTACTCATAATTTTTATTTTTAATTAAATTAATTAAATGATAAAAATAATTAATTAATTTTTAATTTTTCAAATTTGAAAATTTTAGATCCAAACCAAAATTAGTTGAAAATTAATTCAATTTTTGCTAATTTTTTAAATATTCAAAAACCTTGACAACACCTAGACAAACCAAATAGACATGGGATAAAGTTACACATTTAAAAGAAAAATAGGATGCTTGGGTCATCTTCAATATACAACATTATAAGTTTTAATACCTTTAAGAAGTCAACATGAGTGAATAGTGATTCATATACATATACCTTTAAGGTTTTTGATAATATGAGTAACTTTCATGATTTGAATTTCTAAAAGGTGTTTCATTTCATTCCTTCATTGGGTTGGGGAGGGGGGGCATGGATCCACTCTAAGCTTTTATTCTTTTCTAGCAAGGTGTAAAATCATGTGATGGATGTTACCCAAGTCACCCTTTCTTAGGTGACAAATTTTGGTTTTCTTGAGATATTTAGATTCACCTTTACTTTTTATTTTAATTTTATTTAATCCATGAGGGTTGGAAACCTTTATATCCAAGGTATAGGGATTAATTCAGAAAACTCTTAACAAAGGCTTCTCCTTCTACTATTTTAATTACCTCAATGTAACTTTATTATGCTTTAAAAGTAAAATTTTGACCTCATTTGAGTAATAAAACCATTATTAATTCACTTTTTGATTCTTAAAGAAATTGTCTCATTCTAACCTAAAGATGTGAAATAGTCTACTAGGGTATTTGGATATATAAGGTAAATTCATACTTTCCCAATTTTTAATACTTTTCAATGGATTCCTTATTAAAAAAAACTAAAAACATCCATGGTTTTAGTGCAATGGAATTCAAGTAGAAATTAACTCGATAAATTAATAAACTATGAAAGTTATGAAAAGGACTTATATTTTACATGTTATTCAAAATTGTCTATAGATAACTCCAAAAATTTACAAAATAAAACCAACAAACATAAAAAACAAGAAAAGATAATACAATGATGTAATGAGAAAGAAAGAAAATGAACCAATAGAAAATAGACTAATATAATCCTATACTAACTCTAAGCTAAAACTTACAATCACTCCATTATGGATGTGGATGTGACAGTTGGGAAGAAGTGATTTAAGAAATACACATTCATAGGTAGAGAGACATCCTTTTATAAAAAAATACTTCAACTGAAAAGTGTTGTGTCCTAATATTTCAGATAATAGATAAAGATAAATCCATAGAGAGTCTAATTTTTAATGATGTCCTCTATTTTCATGAAAATTATTTATCCCATAATAAGACCAGGTTTTAAATTATGAAAACCTTAAATTTAGACTCTTTTTAACCATCTATTTGTAGACACCTCAAACTGGCCACCGATAACCTCTAACCAGGTTTTTGACCAATTTCCACCCAAAATGCACAATTTGGCCTAAAAACACTAAAACATGCTAAAATATGTGAAATTAACATATTAAAATGCTGATTTTAGCTAGGGTATCCCTAAATGGGGCAATGCAATTTATGAGCTAACTAGCTTTGATCAGATCATTTCAAGTCAAAATGCCAATTTACACTTGGCTGCTCTAGATTGATCTTTCCTATCAAATCTATTACACAAGATGTGTGCCTTTGTTATTTGTTGTTGGTAACATCCTAAATGGGATAACAATTCTAACACATCTGATATGGACTTCCAATTCTAATCTAGTCAAATTTTAGACCAATAACAAGGCATTCTAATCAATTTGAGTAATTTGTGTACTGAGTGCTTAATCATGCTTAAGAGCTAATTAACCCAAATCAAGGCCTAATCAATAATTCCATGGAAACTTGTTGAAAACTTATTTTTGGAAATGAATATTAAATATTTTGATCATCAGGTGACCTCATTTCTTGGGAAGACATCCCTAGGCCATAAATGCCATAAATATCAAGATTCATGCCCTCCATGCCTCATCAATGCCTTCCATGATGCCATCCATGCCTCTTAATTTCCCCTTATTCCAATGTCATGATGAGGATAATTATAAACTTAATTACAAAAATTGAATTAATCCTCAACCACACATCTCAATCTTGAGATGGATGGTTGAGGTTGATTCTGATCAAATCCAAAAATCTATAAATAGGAGGCCTCAAAACATCATTTATAAACTTAATTTGTGAAAAGTTATAATTTAGGATTGGTTCTAAAAGCTTCATGAGACTAGTGTTACCATGCCAAATTGATTCCAAGCCAAGCCAAGTCAAAGCCAAAATTTCCAAGGAGAGATGGAGGTAGCCAAGCTTCCATTGATAAGGACTTCATGAGCACAAGTTGAGCAAGCCACCACTATAAAGGCATTTGGAATATCCAAGGAAGGTGAATGAATTATTGTGTTTTCATTACTTAATTTTTAGTTGTGCTTGTTATTTGTTTTTGTTAACTAAGATCTCCCTAGTGTCTAGGCCTAGAGATGTTATGCTATTAGTGTGTTTCTTCCATTTTTTTTCATTTTGGAACTAACACCATATGAACCATCCTCTCTTGAGTCAAATTCCTAAATCCACATAATGGCATGCAAGGTGGGACTAGACACATCCTACACATGAAGAAGATCATTTTACCACTCTAAAATATTCATTTGAGCCTTTAAAACTCTTGTAAATTAATTTTCTAACTTTATTTTTCCATTTTTGTTTGCCACAATTTTTACACAGTAACCAACATCGACAAGAATACCGACATTAGTTACCTGCTTAACTGATATCGATTAGTAAAATTGACATTGGTTAGATCTATGTTAGCCAAAGTAATCAATGTCAGTGGTAGTAATCGATGTTAGCCACTATGTTTTTTCAAAAACATAGACTTGAGAGATACTTTTTCAAAGTTCATTGTTTCAAGCTAAAAAGAGCTTCAAAGCTAGAGGACATGATAACAATTTTGTTGTAGGACCAAGCTTGATATTTGTTCAAAACATGTTTTAATCACCTTTTCATGCTTAAAAATCAATTAGAAACCTTGTTTTGGTATTTAATAAAGGACTTAGATGTTTTGGTGAATGTTTTCAAAGTTTGCAAATAAGACCAAGGGGTTAAATGAACACCACCAAATTTTTCATTTTGGGTTTAAAATTTAACACACTTATCAATTCTTATTTGTAATAGTTATTTAATCAAATTTTTGTTTAGAAAAAAGAGGAATGTTATGTGTATTCTCTTTCATTTTTCCCCTATAGGGCACCCTTGGAATCAAAAACACCATTCCTATTTCAATTAGCCTAGTCTAAAGCTTAGAAAGAATGTCATCTAAAGCACTCCCCAAAAACTCATCAAAGTTTAGGTGACCTTGAAAGTGACCCTAGAGTCTTTCTAATTTCATGCTTTCTTTATTATTATGCATCTTGACTTGTGAGGGGGACATCATTACCTCCCATGAGTTCTTTAGGGAAGCTTTGACCCAGGGTTTCACCTCCTGACATTAACTTTACTTACTCCTTTGGAGTTACACATGGGATGTATCTACATTTGGACATCACACTACACTGAATGAACATCTAGATGTAGTGGTTTTAAAAAGTACTAGACCTTTTTACAACTAGCCAATGCTGTGGTCACCTAATTTCTATGCTTATCTTTTGCATTGTTTGATGTGAAAGTCATTGTATAATTGATTCCCCTAGAGACATTTAAAACTTGCTAATTTAGTCAACCCCACATTGCCATACCCTTACTAGGATTTGGATGATTATAATTAGTATATTTTGAATCATTTTATCATTTGGTATGTTTTGAGACTAAACCTTGTTTTTTATTCATAAATCCATGTCAAAACCAATTTGTCTATACATCACTCTTTTGTCTAAAGAGGTGTTATGCTAGCCATTTTACACCACACTTGTGCCTTGAAATTTTTGCTAAATTTTGTGTGTGTGTGTGTCATTTGAGTTGAAGAGGATAGCGTTATGCTTCCCAAACCATGTCAAACCATTTTTCCTTTGAGTATTTGAAACATAACATTGACCACATCATTTGAGCATGCTTATGCCATTAGGATGCTTAATTTATTTCAAGACTAGTTTCCCTTGTGCCAAAAACCATTTGTTTTAAATCATGTCATATATACCATTTGGACCTTTGTCTTTTGCTATCATGATGTCCAGTCTTGTCTAGCCTATTTGGTCAAATCCTAGTTTTCAACATTGAGTTTTCAATTAGCCTTATCAATTTTAGATCTAAACATTGATTGATTTCTGTTTAGGCTTCAATTCATGGGGTTGATACATAGATATTTCTCTTTTAGGTTGCATAAATTTGGTTAATTGATAACCCAAATTTTAAAATTATTAATGGTTTATTTGTTTAAAGCCTATCATCATCATTGTTTGTGCCTTTATTTGGGATAACATAGCCTTTCTCAAAGAGCCTTTGTATTATGTCTTATGCCAATTGATCACGTTTATATTTAATTATGTGTGTCAGGTCTATGTCAAATTTGTTTTTAGACTTTTTAGATTAAATCAAATCACATCATGCTTATTTTTTTGAGCTTATATTTTGACTCCATGTTTGGACAAAAGACTTAACAACTCAACTTTTCCCTTTCCTAGTTTAGACCTTGTTTGGAACACTTTGACCTAGACCTTTGACATGTCAATTTTTATTCAAACACTTGACCTTTTGTGTGTATGACATTTGACATTAGACATTAGACATTTTATGTTAGGATATTTTATGCCAAGTCTTAGCATAAACCATTTTGGAGATACAACTCCACTTTTAAGCCACACTAGAGATACAACTCCACCCCTTTGACCAAGTTAGACCAAGTTTGAACCATTTGTCCTTAGACATATTTTTTTAGAATTTGTACCACTCTAAGCCTTTTTGTTTTGGAGTTTTCATCATTTACATGGATATGTCTCAATACACTTATGGTGCAGTCACGTACAATCCAACTTATGATATAATAGTTGCATAAAATCCCACTAGGAACCCCTATAGAGAAAGATTTTATAAGGAGTTTTATTATTCTCCCTACAATACTCCATATGGTGAACATAGTTAAAATCCACAAAATCCAAATTGAGACCTTTATTGGCATGAAGAGGCTTATGAGGAAGACTTTGAAGACCCAACTTTAGGTAATGTTGTTTGGGATATGAATCCATACCCTCTTTGTAATAATCAATATGTGGAACATAGTCAAGAACCAGCTTATGATCCAACTCAAGATTAGGATGATCTAGTTTATGAGGAAGAGTTGGATGCTTTTACCTATGCAAGAAATCAAGTTTCACGTCCTTTTATTATCTGATCATTGGATATCCCTAACCCTCCTTTGGATTGTATGAGCCAAAAAGCTTTGCAATATCCAAGGAATACCATTACCTTTCTTAGACCTAGTCCTTTGGTTTGTGTGAGAAACCAAGCTTCATAACTCCCAACCATTTCTATACTAAACCTCATCCTTTGGTTTGTGCAAGAAATCAAGCTCCACAAAAATCCTTCATCATTCTAAGACCTAGTCCTATGGCTTATGCGAGCAATCAAGCCCCACAATGCCCTATCATTACCATCTCAAGACTTTGTCATTTGGCTCATGCAAGCAATTATGTTCCCCAATGCCCTACCATTATCCAACCACAAGCCATTCTTCCTCCAATACCTATCTCAACCAAACCTTAATTGATCTAATCTTTTCAAGACTAAGCTGTGTTTAGAACTGGTATTTTCCAACTCATTGGAAACCAAGGCCAAGAAAACCAACCAATCCAAGATGTTTCTATTGAATCAACCATTTGTGATAATTCAACCTATGATAAATTGCCTATGATCCTATACCAATTATTGAGGAGTCTCACTTTAATGAGCTAGTCTTTACTGAGTCACTTCTTAATGATTATAACTACATTTGGGCAAATCATTACCTCGACCATGTGCATATTTTTCAAGAGCCTCCTATTGACAATCTAGTCTTTGAGGAGTTGTCTCTTGACCTTTTTCCCATCCTAGAGGAGTTTCACTTTGACAAACTAATTTTTGTGGAGCCCATTATACCATCAAAGGCTATTACTTGTCTAATACCAAATATTCAATAAGACATCATTATAATAGAGTACTCATCAGATGAAGAATTAGAGTTAGAGTTAGGTTCTATTCTTGAACCAAAATTAGATTTAGCATCAAAATCATAATCAACATCAATCTCAACATCAAATTTAGAGTCCCTTGAGTTAGAATCATATTCAAAAGAATAATATGTTCATGGCTATTATAACATTGGTTACACATGCCTTATAGATCAAATTGAATACATTTGTGATCATGATATAGTTTTTAAGGATGAGTACTTTAGCTTCAACACAAGTTATCCTAGTATCTTCTATGAGGATTGTGTAGCCTCTCCCCATCCCATTACCATTCCATAGGCCATTACCATCAACCAAAATATCCATATTATTTGCATTCCATCTCCCACAAGTGTCGATTGGGATCGATATAATCACACTTTATTGAATTACATCCATGACAACATAGTGGTTAAAGAAGAGAATTGAGGCCAAGATAAAATTCATGTATCAGAAGAACATTATCCTAGTAAAGCCTTTTTAAAGATGCTAAAGGACAATCAAAGTCAGAACTCAGCATCTTCTAGTGAAACTTTTTTAGAAGCACTAGAAGATAATCAAAGTCAAACACCAAAATTCCTTAGTGAAACATTCTTAGAGGTGATATGGGAAAATCAAGAAAATTTCATTGGTGAAAACCTCATTGAGGCACCAATAGCTGAGCACAAAAGTTCTTCACTACTTGATGAAGACAAAATAAAAGATCAAATCAAAATAGCTTCCAATCTACAGCTTAATCAGATGGTAGCTACTCTCAAAATCAAACAAAAAAAAATATGGTGGTCCTATCAAGAGAACAAGTCTTTGGCCCTATGAAAACTAAAGTTATGTTGAATTTGACATCAACAAAATTACATGTGACTGAAATTCTTGATCTTCATTTGTTTCACCACCATTCCACATTTCATTATTATTTACCATTCCATTTTAGAATCAAACCCACCATCCATTATTTATCATTTTTTACCATCATGGACACACTTTAATTTGTAGAGGCTACAAAGATACCTTGTCTTGATGTTTGAAGGAATCAAACTCAATGACCAAAGAAGATCACAAAAGCATTCTCAGTAACCAAATATGTAGGCCATTTTTGATAGAGTAGCTATTTATATGAGGTGTGGGATAGAAATTAAAATGATCAAGTATTATATTTATATCATTTTTTGATTAGGATGTACATCTCCCCATCAACATGAATAACATAATCAAAAACCACACCTAGGATAATAACACTGTTTCACATTGCCATGACATTGCCATAGTTATATATGCCTATTTACCATTCTTGTAGATCCCAACCATTTACCCTATCACCTAGGGGTAACCCTCTTACCATTTTATCCAATTTATCAAACCATCATTATCCTAAATTAATTCCATTCCATCCTATCTTTCCATTCCTATCTAGACCAAAGCCTATTTTTAGTCATCCTACCCAATCCTATTTTGATCTTGGTTCATTTGGTTCTTCCCACACCTTTTGTGAGATAATTATGATAAAGTTTTAAAATCAATCCAATCTATGCTTTAATGACAGTATATGAAATTAGTGTGATAGTTGAACTAGCAAGATATCTTTCATCATATATCCACGTTTGTTTATGTGAACCTAATTATAACTGCCTATGGGCAAATTAGTGTCTCGCTTGTCTTGCTACTAATCATAACTACATATGGGTAAATTAGTATCATTTACCTATGCCATTTTATCCTAGTTATAACTACCTATAGGAAAACTAGGGGTAACACTTGTTTATCATGCATTGTCACATCACCATGTCATCATTGTTTTCATTTGACTAGCCATTTGCCAAATTTGAGAACTTGTTGGGACCTAGTTGGTTTTTCTCCACCTTCTATGTGGATGGAATTATTATGATTTGAGGTCATTTTAGGACTATGTGAGTCATGCTCAATTCATGTTGAGGTCACCTCAGCCCCCCTTTCTATACTCTCTCATCATTTTATGAGCAACCTAAGCCAAATGCTCTCACCATTTTGCAAGCAAGTATCTTGTTATTCTCTAATGAGTTAAGATACCTCAAAATTCCAAAAACATTCATAACATTTCAAAAAAAAAACATTTATCCTATCTAAGCCTAGTCAGCTATCCTCGATCCACCTTATTGGGGCATTATCATTTTTAGGATGCTTTCCTTTGATTTTGTTTTTAGGCTTTCTATTTATTTTTTTATTTTAGGTTGTTTGTTGTTTTCTATTTGTTTGTTTTTCTTTTTATTTTTTTCACTTGCTTGTTTGTTTATCTTCAACACTGTTGCCTTGACTTGATCTATATGTGTTTGTTGGGTGATTCCTCAAGAACATTATTCTTGATTCTATCCATATTCATACGTCAACATTTTCATCATGGTTTTTATCATTAGTACATTATTTTAAAGTGTTTATTGGATCAAGAATCAATCATTATGTATATTTTGGCCAAGTCTTCATGGTGTTCTATCATGAAGCCTACCATCACATGCTATATTAAAAATTAGATTTATGAAGGTCTACAATAAATGGAGCCACAGAAGTTTCTTCTTATTAGCTTGGAAAATCCTTTCATCCCACCCACCTTGATCAATATAAACTATTAACCATTCTAGATGTATCATGGTTAATCAAGATGAACATCTCCTCATTGGTAGGTACAACTGAATCATTCACATTGATCAATCTTTTTTTCTATTCATCTCTTTCATCACTTTGCATCTACTCATCTTTAATCTATATTTCAAGTTATATCCTTGAGTTATGATTGCTAATCATCCCTAATTGGGGCATAATCATCTTTAGCCAATCTAGGTTCTCTTAATGATTATAACCACCTATGGGCAAATCATTATTTTGACTTTTATTCCTGATTATAATTGCCTTTGGGAAAATCAACCTCTTTTTTACATCAATTCATGCAAGCATTTTCTCATTTGGATTAATCTCAACCATGGGTTAATTCCACCTTTCTTCTTATTTATTTTCAAGGGATCATCCATCAACAAATGTGATGGCCACTCCCTTGAGGGGGCATCATCATAGGCTTCTTAAAACCATTTCAAGATTTGTTATTCAACCATCATCTTATTTTTAGCATACATGTCATTTATCATTATTTGATAATATATTGCTTTGCATATGGTTTGAAACATCTTCTAAAATAGGGGCTAACTATAGACACCTAAACCTGGCCACTAATAACCTCCAACCAGGATTTTGACCAATTTCCACATAAAATTCACATTTTGGCCTAAAATAACTAAAACATGATAAAGATGTGAAATTGACATATTCAAATGTTGATTTTGGGTAAGGTATCCCTAAATGGGGTAATGTAATTTATGGGCCAACTAACTTTGATCAAATCATTTCGAGTCAAAATGCCAATTTTGCACCTGGGTGTTCTGGATTGCTCTTTCCTATCAAATATCTTACACAAGATGTGTGCCTTTGTTATTTATTTTTGGTAACATCCTAAATGAGATAATAGTTTTATGCATCTGACATGGACTTCCAATTCCAATCTAGTCAAATTTTGGACCAATAACAAGGCATTCTGATTAATTTGAGTAATTTGTGCACAAAGTGCTTAATCATGATTAAGAGCTAATTAACCCAAATCAAGGCCTAATCAAGAATTCTATGGAAACTTACTGAAATATTATTTTTGGAAATGAATATTTAATATCTACATCATCAGGTGACCTCATTTCTTGGAAAGACATCCCTAGGACATAAATGCCATAAATATCAAGATTCATGCCTTCCATGCCTCATCAATGCCTTCCATGATGCTCTCCATGCCTCTTTATTTCCCCTTCTTCCAATGTCATGATGAGGATAATTATAAACTTAATTACAAAAATTGAATTAATCCTCAACCACACATCTCAATCTTGAGATGGATGGTTGAAGTTGATTCTGATAAAATTTAAAAATATATAAATAGGAGGCCTCACAACATCATTTCTAAGCTTAATTTGTGCAAAGTTATAATGCAAGATTGGTTATAAAAGCTTCATGAAACTAGTGTTACCATGCCAAATTGATTCCAAGCCAAAGCTAAAGGTGCCAAGGAGATATGGAGGTATCCAAGCTTCCATTGTCAAGGACTTCATGAGCACAAGCCAAGAAAGCCACCACTACAAAGGCATTTGGAACATCTAAGGAAGGTGAAGGAACTATTGTGTTTTCATTCCTTGGTTTTTAGTTGTTTTTGTTATCTGATTTTGTTAACTAAGCTCTCCCTAGTGTCTAGGCCTAGAGATGTTATGCTATTAGTGTGTTTCTTTCATTTTGTTTTCATTTTGTAACTAACACCTTACTAACCATCCTCTCTTGAGTCATATTCTTATATCACACTATTTACTATTCCTAGTGCTTGTTGAATTTTTTTCAATGTTTCATTTTGTACATCATCTATTTAGAGGATGTTGAATAGCCTTGATTGTATCTAGTCATATTATCCTATGTAATCTTGCATAAATTGATAAGTGGGGATATTCAAAGTGATGGAGAACAATGGATGCTACCCATATTGAGGAGTAATTTTGAAGCTTTGAGGGTTTTCTTATGTCTGAAGAGATAACCATAGAGCATACTTGAACAATGCATTTCAGCTCCTTGGTTTATTTGAAACAAACTTTTTGATGGCATCAACAAGGTTTTTATTTATTGACTCTAAAAATATATTTCCTCTAGGGTAGTATTTTTAATAAAACTTCAAGGTAATGTTGTGCAAGGAATTCAACTGACTAGAATACATGTCCATTGTCATAGACAAGAGAGAAAGGGTGTCAAACATAGTCCTGATATTTTCTTCAAGGATCACTTACATAGTTGTGTTTTTTTCTATTGTTATTACCTTGATCTATTTGGTGTAATAATCCATAGCTATGAGAAAAAATTGTTTCCTTCAAAATAATTGGGATTGAAGAAACCAATGAAATAGAGCCTCCATTGGGAAAATGGTATGCATTCTATAATTATTTCAGAAGGCATAACTAAATGCATTTCCTTCTATGAACACAATGAACATATTTGTATATGGTAGGCCAATAATACCTAGCTCTCTATATCTTGATCATTGTTGTATTACATAAAGGGTGGCCACTTCCTAGTTTGTCATGAAAATGTTTCATGATTTCATCAACTTCAGTGCTAGTCATGCATCTAAGATAAATTCCTTCATAGTTCCTAAAATACAAAACTCCTTTATTTATCATTTAATGTGATGACTTCAATTTTAGGGTTCTCATTTATTCTTGTTTAAGTTTCGGAGGGCATGTCCATGAAGAAGATAGTGAATAATATGGTCATACCACTAGTTGCATAATGTTTGAGATTGATTTACTAGCATCAAAGTGATATAGGGTTAACTTTAGTGATCAATTAAGTAAGGCTTTTACCTTTTACCATCTTGGTTGGTTTGATATCAATGTCATAATCTTGTAACTTGACCATCCACTTGCCTTTACATTTTCCAAGTTCATTATGACCCAACGTGATTTTTCACTACATGGTCAACCTAAATAACATGAAAATTGGTGTGAAATATGTAATGTCTGAGCTTTTTCATAATTTTAACCAATACACATGCATGTTTTTATAGGATGAAATAAATAAACTTTTCATATTTTATGTTCATGCTCATGAAATTAATAGGATGTTCTTTATTTCTGATTCTTTTGGTGAGCATCACAACTATTGTATGCTTTAAGGAAAAATAGTAGAGGTGGAGATACTTTGTGAAGTCTAAGATGATCAAGTTTTGGGATTTAATGATGGAATACTTGATGTATTAGAGTGTTAATTTGGTTAGAGATGTTTATTCCACCTTTTAATCATGTTCTAACATAGAGTTAATGGGCGTGCCCATTTTAATAAATATAGAAATCAACACAAAGTTAATTTTTCCAAATAAGGATTTCAATCCTTTCATGTTATTATTAAGAGGAATTATTTAAATTTCACTAGTTATTTATGGTTCAATATAGATATGCTCCTTTGTGAATATGTGGCCCATAAGCTTACCTTTGATGAAACCAAAAAACACTCTTATTGTTAGAGGTACAATTAATAAGAGGGGGGGGGTGAATCAGTGATGCAAGCAATTCAATTCCAATTCCAAAACTTCAAACTCTTAACCACTCAACATAAGCATTCTTGAAGCATATGAACTAGTTATTGCAATGATCAAAGGAAACTATGAAAAATCAAAGCACCTAAAAAATAAATTATGTGGGAAAACCTCATGGGGGATAAAAACCACTCTCAATTTTTCAAACAAGTGGACTATAGTCCTATAAGATATTTACAAACAAAAGACTTTAGTGAAGCACCCACTTCACAAGGAGCACCAACTCCTAAGCATGAACAAGCACCCACTTGTCCTATTTGTTGAACACCCACACAAAACCTATGCTATCAACACCTTCATAAATATTATTTCCTTCCAATATGATGGAAAATTAATGAATAACAATTCTCTTCAACCCCTCACACTCTCTCAAGCATTCACACATAATCAATACATCCAAAATAACATTTTGGATCACTCTACACTTCTTCGCTCATCCTCAATCTTCAACCATATAAGAACACTATTAAAACATCATAAATATGACCAATATGTCACACACATATTCATCACATTGATGTACTCTTCCATATTTCCACCAAGCACACTCAAACTTCTCTTTTCTTTGCTT
Organism: Torreya grandis; assembly: GCA_037957365.1. NCBI lineage: Eukaryota > Viridiplantae > Streptophyta > Pinopsida > Cupressales > Taxaceae > Torreya > Torreya grandis. The sequence goes on from JARHVA010004007.1 coordinate 1,655,041, forward strand.
GTCAACTCTAGAAACCTTCATCTTTGTTTATGCTCTTTATAGAGCCTTCATGATCACCACCTTCTTCATCAGACACAAGACATTCCTTAACCCTTAAGTCTTTTATTAAAATTATAACAATATCAAATCCATCTACATAGGTTATCCATATCTTTGATAAATCACCTTGAAGGAATAACTCCTTTCAATTAGGCCTAAGTAGCCCTTTTAGGTCCATAAAGACCTATTCATCCCTTTAACACTTCACCAAGAAAAATTAGAAATATAAGGCCACTTAAAATAACATATATCCATGACACATGACCTTTAGACACCCTCAAGTGATTATATTTATCATTACACACCTCTGCATATGCAAAACCTTTCAATCATTTGCCTTGTATATGAAAACACCATGAACAAACCAAAAGTCAAATTTCAAGCAATGGTTAATACTAACAATGGATTGGTCAAACCTCAAAACTCCATAAAGATTATCCTCAAGGAGTATAAAAAACTCTCCAATAGATAATTTACATTGAAACATCTAAACACCATCAAGAAAAAACTCAAACATCCTTCTCAGGTCACTTATAGAAGAAAGTCAAACCCTTAATCAACTTTGAAGCATAATAAATGCAAATGTATGACCACTCAAACATCTAAATCATTTTTTCCTAAATTTACCATGAAGTTATATACCACTTTTATTTTTAATCTATCATCAAATTCATTCATCATAAAAATTTATAAACAAAACATTGTAGATTGGTTTTCATTTTTAAATTCAAATATTAAAATTCCAATGATCACTTTTTAATGCAAATTTGACTATGGAAACTAGTAAATATGCTAGGGAGAGAAAATTTGAACCATCATAAATTTTCATAGACATAACGTAAATAGATAAAATTTCAAACAAATTATCTAGTGACAAATATGAACAAACCCATGTGACCACTTTCTTATGACATATTCACACATGTGAATGTTGATGTCATCAATCTACTTAGGAAATTTTACCAGGATGACTAGGATAACCTAGACCTTCACAAGACTAATCCAATGAATTAATTTTACTTCAAAAATTAAACTAATCACTCCTTACACCCCTTATGACCCATAAAATATGGTCAACACATCATCAACATCCCTCATATTGCCTAACCAAACAAACACTACAAGGTCCATGCATGATCACTAAGGCACACTTTGTCATTGACAACCATGAATACATATAAAATCATGGATAATATTGGACAAATTAGCGACCCAATTGAAAAAACCTCAATAATATCCCCCTTTGTCATTGATTTCAACACTTTTAAATGTTTTCAAAGCCAACAACAAAGCTATGTACATACTCTTTCTCCTTCTACAAACACTTTCTCCCCCTTTGACACAATGACAAAATTTAATTACCTAATGATCCTAAGTATCTGTAAATATTTTCAAAGCCAACATCAATAAGGGATCTCCATTGATAAATGATATAAAACTCTCCCTATCAATGTGCATACCATTTCTTACCATGACTACCTCAAGCTTGCTCATTGACAACACTCTTCTTTGACCATGCACTACTCTATGAAGAAGAAATGAATAATATCAAGAAAATAGGAATCATAAATCCTTGATAAATTTGAGAGGGACTCCCCATAAGTCACCTAAACTTGGGCATCCATTGATCACCTTCAGACCATCTCTAACCATGATGAAATTTCATAGTTGCCTTCAAATTTTCTCTCACAAACCACCCATAGAATGAAACATGTACATTAAATATATTTATTAAACATATATAATGCATAAATATAGCTATTAAACATATTAGGAGACAACCATACCTTTATATTTTGAATAAAATGACCAAAAATTACTCTTTTTCACACTAGCCTTACCTAGAGGCCTAGTAACCCTACCTAAACCTTGCAGAGCCTATAAATTTATGTGCATGCACCTTCATAACTTGAAATTTCATATGTAGAGTAAAATAATATTCCCCCTCTTTCATTCCAATATTCATCATCCAAATAATCTTCTACACCATAGCTCCATTATAAACTGACCTATCAATTAGCCCTTTATTTGCACAAAAACTCAACCATAGGATAAATTATACATTTAAAAATGACTATAAAGTATTTTATAATAACCCATTTGGCCATTTAAATTGATTGGGTAGCCTCACACCTCAAATAATTTGGGAAGGTCACTAACCCATATGGTGTAAAACCTAGGGCATCAAAAATGAAACATTGTCAACTTACCATTTTCTAGTCAATGCCAGATTCTAAAACTTATTTCACACCTATAGGTCACCAATACATGACACTAGACCAATTTTTAATTTTGAATCTTTGGTGAAACCATATAACCATGAACATGGTTTTGTCCAACTAGTCCTTAAGAAGAGATTATCATACCTGAGAGCCATCAAAATTCTTCAACTTGCCCTCAAGAGACCTTCAAATATTGAAACCACCTAGAGCACACTTGTATGAGGTCAAAACACATTTTTATGCCACAAAATCACTTTTACCATTCATAAATCTTGATTTAACACCTAGAAAACTCATGATTGTGCCTGTAGATCCTATGTATACCCTTGTCACTATGCCAAAACACCTTCAACTTATCATGAAATCCTTCTGACATCTCCTCAACTCTTTTTTCACATGGACACATCAAATCCAACTGGCCTCCACCCTTGGTTGGCCTCATAGACCTCAAATTCATTAATTTTGCATGATGAACACACACTAGGCAATGAACACTAAGCAAAATGGTTAAATTGAATAAATGATCATTAATGACTATTTTGACTAACTAAGAACATCAAAACCCATGGAGTACATGTAGACAAGTATTCTCCACATTCCATATCAACATTAACTTCATACTTCATGATTAGGCCTTCTAAACCAAGCATAAAAAAATTGAATAAAACTTGCTTTTAGGACCAATATCCCTGAACATATTCTTTAAATCTTTTCATCACAAACCTTTAGATAAATCACATGAACTATTAGGGACTTGTTACTCTCACGATGACTAAATAATTGAGTCAACTCACTTATTAATCTAAAACACTCACATTACAAACACCAATTCCTTTTATGGAAGGAACAACTTTGTATCACGAGCCACTTTGAGGTGGCTACCTCCTTTGAGTTAGGATCAATTACAATAACTCTTTGATGCCATATAAAATCATATGCGCCTATAATTATACTATTTCTTACCTACCCCACTCCATATTCTAATGCATGTGGGATTACTCCATATACTATTAAACCCCTCTAGGTATATTACATTCCATCCCCTTTAACTATGTTTCACTCTTGAAACATGATAAGAAATAGGAGGACCAAATGAAATCTAGACCAAAAATAGGTTGAAGACTAGATAGAAGTTCTACCATGAATTCATTTCTTTTTCCATTTCTTTTATTTGTGTTATGATAGAAACATATATAAGAATAAGGTGAACATAAACACTAAAATAGGAGGTGGATGTGGATAAAAAATAGATGAGTATAATAACTGCAACTAGGATATAGAAGTGATAGTTAAGAAATGAAATTTGAAGCTTGGAAATGATCACCTCAAATATAGAACATGGGTGCACATAATATTTGTCCTTGTGAGCTTACTGAGGGTACATGCCATCCCCCTTAGCATTATTTCATGGGGGAGGTAGAGCCCTAATTCCCTACTTAAGATCTATGATTGTTAACTTGGGCTCATCCGAGGTCTACTTGAGAATGGTGGTTTCCTAAATGGACTTATTGGAGGAGTGTTTGGAAACTTTTGGTGCTTTTATGGTCTTAGGGGGTGTTGTTTGGAGACATTTCCAACTAATTTAGTCTTTAGTGACCTTGGTTAAGCCCACAACTTTCATCATTATGTGAGGACTGAACATTTCAACCTCATGTCAAATTATATCATTAAGACCATTGATGAAGAAACATGGGAAGAAGACATAAGAGAATCCTACATTCTAGTTTACAAGTGCTTCAAATGCTAATTGATATTCTCATATGGTCCCCATTTGATGAAGTTGAGTCAAGTCTATAATGAAACTACCTCTAGATGAAATAAGAGTCCCCATGATTACAATCAAAAAGATGTTGGTTCTAACCAAAAATGCATTTATATAATGATATGGGCCAAAACATAATTAGACAGACTCAATGAAAATGACTAAACTTGACTATAATATACTCAACTATAATTGATGATTTGACTAACCACTACAACTAGTTGACACCTAATGACATAATAATATGACCAATTTTTTGATTTTTTTTAAAGAATTGGTGTTTGTAATGTGAGTGTTTTAGACTAATGTATGAGTTGATGAGGAGCATGTACCCAAGCATACTAGGAGAAATGGAGTGTACATAGATATAGTTAAGCTAAGAATATGTTAGTCATGTTGAATCTAAGATAAAAACTAGATTATCAAGGAGGAAAGACAAAAATCCTAGTCATGGATCTATAGAATGGAGAAGGTAGGGTCATCTAAGAGCATGTAGTGATACGATCTGAGGTCATTTATGGTTGAGGAGGTAAAAATGACATTAAGGGAGGTCAAATATAGGAGCGATATTAAGGACATCTCACTATGCCATGAGCTAAAGCAAAGCCATTTAGGGTTGATAGAGCTATATCTTGTCAAGTTAAATGGTAATCCACATTATTTGTAGGCTTTTACAAGATTGATTTTTCCCTTCTCAAAGATTATTGACTGGAAATTGTAGTGTACCACCAATTGAGATAAAATATCTCTCAATCTTGTAACTATAGAGATCCAAATTGGTGATACCAAATCCAAGGTTTCAAAGGAGGACAATGGTGAAGGGACTGTGTAGAAAAAAAGTGGCATTTAGTGTATGTATATCTCAATGTCGATAAGTAAGGAGTTATGGTAGTTGGATCTACTAAAATTTGTTGAATCTAAGAGAGATAAAAGTACCAATAGGATACCAAAGAGCTCATTATTAGATACACATAATGGAACACATACTAGTGTCAATATCCTAAAATAGGGTGTTGTTGTTGAAGGTGATCATCATTATTTATGCAAGGCAAGGTCTACATAGGTTTGTCGTGAGAGGTCTAATCGAGTAGCTGAGAATTTTAGAGCCACTTTGAGGTAAAACTTTGAGTTGTGCTTGAATACTTGATGTGATAAATAAGGTAAATATCAAATATAAGAGGATAGCTATTGAAAACCAATCTACTAAAAGTATAGATTAAATTCATTAAGAATAGATGCATCATGCTACCAAAAGTCAAGTTGGATGAAACTCTTGAAACAAAATCAATGCCAGATGTTAACTGTGAAAAAAAACATGATGCCAATTAGGTGAAATAAAACATATGACCAATAAATAAAGGAAATTAAAAATATAATATTATCATAGATTAACACATCTATCTCGATCCTTTAACATAGTAAGACTATCGATGGCTGCACCCTATTAGCTAAATTATTATAAACTATCTTCCAAAGCAGAGATCTAAGATTTTATTACAATAAAAAAAAATTGGACCTATATACCACTCCAATACCAATGTTAAAGACCTATTACTCTCATGATAACTAAATAACCGAATCAACTCATATATTAATCTGAAACACTCACATTACAAACACCAATTCCTCTTATGGTAGGAATAACTCTATAGCATGAGCCACTTTGAGGGGGTTATGTCCTTTGAGCTAGGCTCAATTAAAACAACTCTTTGATGCCATATAACATCATATGCCCCTATACTTATACTATTTATTACCTACCCCACTCCATATTCTAATGCATGTGGGATTATTCCCTATACTATTAAACCCCTGTAGGTACATTACATGAATTTGTTGCTTGCCTTTAACCAATGACATTCTATTGATTTATAAGAAAGGATATTAAACCCAAGATTTTTATTAGATATTCAAATGTGGATTTTTTCAATGGTTTACTCATAATATCTATACATTATTCTTTTGTAGGCACATACTCTAACTTAAAACTTTGATTAATTTCTCTCAAGAAATGATATCTATTATGAATTTTCTTAGTTTTTGAGTGCATAACAAGATTATTGGAGATAATAATTACACTGGTATTATCATAATAAATATGATAATTTCCATTTTGTCTTACCTTATAATATTCCAAGGTTTTCTTCATCCACATTAGTTGAGTGTAATAAGAAACAACATCCATATACTCAACTTGTAGTTGACAGGGTACAGAGGCTTGTTTCTTGCTTAGCCAAGATACCAAGAATTCACCTGTGAAGAAAACACCACCATTTATACTCCTAATATCATCCACACATCATTCCTAATATTCATCAATTTATTTCCTTAGATTGAATTCTTTGCTCTTGGGGTACCATAAACCATATTCTATGGTTCCCTTGAGATACTTCAAGATCCTTTTGACTGCTTTCAAGTAGGACTCTCTAGGATCAGCTTGAAACCTACCTACAAGTCCTAATACTTACATGATATCAAGCCTATAAGTATTAGAGTAATAGATACTTCTAATCATGGATCTATACAAGGTTTGATCAACCTTTGGTGAGTCATCTTATTTACGTAACTTGTATCTTGTGATCATTGGAGTACTCATTGGCTTACAATCCAACATCTCAAAATTCCTTATCATATCCTTGATGTATTATACCTATGAAATGAATATCCCTACATCAATTTGGCTAATATAGAAATATAAAAAGAAAGAAAGTTCTCTACCAACATTGACATTTCAAACTTAGTCTAAATAGCATCTGCAAACTCTCTACTCATGTTATCATTTTTGGATCCCACAACTATGTCATCAACATAGACTACCATTAGTAATTGATGAGTGCACTTTATCTTAATATATTAATTATTGTCAACTAGCCCTATTTTGAAGCCTTGGCACAATATATACTTTTATAACCTATCATACCAAGCTCTAGGAGCTTGTTTAAGACCATATAAATATTTTTTTAGTTTATAAACATAATCATGATTACTTGTCATGGAAAAACCTTTAGGTATCTTAATATAGACTTATTCATATAATTTATCATTCAAAAATCTATATTTCACATCCAGTTGGTAAACTCTGAGTATAATTGAATTCATTCTTGCCATAAGATCAAATGTCTCATCAAAGTCTATCCCTTCAACTTGAGCATATCCTTTACACACTAGTCTAGCCTTATTTCTTGTGACTTCTCTTTTCTCATTCATCTTGTTTCTAAATACCCACTTAGTTCTTATCACATTTTTGTCCTTTGGCCTAGGTAACAAATCCCATGTTTCATTATTTACTATTTGATAAAGTTTATCATCCATTGCACATGTCCAATTTTCATCTTTGCTAGCTTCCAAGAATGTTTTGGGTTCAACATCAGATAACAAAGATGTTGTTTATTGATTTTGATTGATCAACATTCCCTTTCTAATCTGCAAACTTGCATTCACATCTCTCCTTACTTGAGAAATTGGATGATATTTTATGTTATCCTAGATGGAACTTTAGTATCTTATCTTACGTCTTCATCTTCATCATCTAATTGATTAGATATGCCTTCATTAGTTAAATTATGATTCTTCATAGTGTCATTTATCTATAAGCTAGTCTTCTTGATTTCACTTACCTCTTCAAATCTTGAATTTTATCTTTTAAAAACTTTGTGAAGTCTCTTATTGAAGCATATGTAAGCAGAAATTATAGTGGAATAACCCAATAAGATACCCTAATAAGACCTTGAATCAAATTTACCAAGATTTTATTCATCCCTCTTGATAAAAAAACTTTCTCCCAAACACCCTAAAATGTTTGCATTTAGTTTCTCTATGTTTCCATAGCTCATATGGAGTCTTATCACCATTTACTCTAATTTGGAATCTATTTAAGACATATACTGATGTATTTTCAGCCTCTTTGATGCAGAGGTATATTTGGAGTTCTCAAGAAAGTGTCTTAGAGTCATGTTGGCATATGAAAATTTGAAATGGAGTCCATTATAAGTTTCCCACCTTTTTCTAATTTGAATTTTCAAAGCATATAATGAGGAATTGAGGATGTTTTAATGGGTCTAGATGAGTCTTGGTGTCATGTAATTGTTGAAAAATAATGCAATAGACCTTATGATCTTATAATAGGTCTTAAGGAGTGGTCTTTAGTCATATGTCATGTTTAAAGAGTAAGGTGATAGTTTTGTTTTTTACCACCCTATGTGGGTTAAGAGTTGATAGATGTTTCTTGAATAAAGAAATGGCTATGAGCTTGTCTTAAAGTATTTTCCCTAATAGTAAGACTATGTATTGTGTGCATGCTAAGTATGAAGGACATAAGGTGATGAAAATAGGGTAGAAATGACTATGATGGAAAGAAGGTCTGCTAAGGAAAATATATGAGGATTGTGCCAGTATATATTTGTTTTGAACTAAAGATTCAAGAATAAAATAGTGAAGGAATTTTTGTGTCAAGTAGACATTTAGTAATCTTTACAATTTAAGAGTTTTTTTTTTAAACTAAGGACAAGAGATTTCATGCTTAATCTGCATATGGTATATTACTTTATTCTGTGGTAGGATGATAACAGAACCCTGAGTTTTATGTTTGCTATATGCATAAAGGAATGGATGGTAAAGTTTATATGAGCATTGTGTACTCATAAATTACAGTTTTGGTAAGTTTATTGAAGTTTTTTATTATAATTTTAAGTTTAATTAGAATATCCAATCCATAGAAAGATTGTGCAAACTAAATACCCTATCATGGGATAATTGCTTGTGATTCTGAATATGCATGTTTTGTTGTTAAATAATGAGAGTGAAAAATTATTCCTAACATCCATGAATATTTTTATTCATGTGAGTAATAAAAATATTTGAATGATTAGTGATAATATTATTGGATGTTCAAACACATTTTCTGAATAGACCCCTGTTTGGGGAATCATGATTGAATGTGCAGACTGTGTGCTTGCTTTCATAAAATAAAGGTCATTATTTCAACTATAATTGTGTTATTAACATACCATATAGTTTTATATGTTTTAAAAGGATAATTTTCAAAGAAAACAAGAAGAACATTATTTAGAGATCTGGTGCTAGCACCAAAAACCCCTATATTCTGTCACAGGTCTTATAGGTTTAAATGGCGACTGTATGTCCTGAATGAAATGGTTCAAGAATTGATAATATAGAGTTTTGAATATATTGAGGTAAGTGTTTTTGATGTGTTTTAAGTTTTATTTAACTGTATATTACATTGATATATGCTTTGTGCATCCCTTATAAGCATACAAATTTGTAGTGTCTTATTTACCAATATAGTCAACTTGGTTTTGGGTTAGAAAGAGTGGATAGAGGACTGGAAGAAAATATAAAGTGTGTGGAAGAGTTACTAGGGGTCAATATAGACACAATGAAATTTTTTTGGGGTTTTTTAACCCAATAAAATAAAAGATATGCCTTTTAGTGTGCTTTTGGCCCTGACAGTGGCCTATAAACCCTAGATTTATGGTTTGGAATATTTTAAAATATTTAACCACCCAAAAAGGCTAAAAATTTGTATTATTACATAAATTAATGTTATCTAACTTATAAAAGTTGTTTTAAGTTTACATGAGTATAAATGTCATACATTTGATGTCAGGGAAACCAGGAACAATAAACATGCTCCGATCCCTACTGAGTTAGGATCTTGCTCTACCAATTAAAAAAAAAAATGATTACTTCTTGTATTAGCAACTAAACACAAAATTATACCAGAATCAATAAGTAAATAGAAATATGAAACAACAGAGGAATATGAGAGACAATACACAATTGTATTAATAATCACTCAGAAGAATATACAATAAGGAAGATGCCACTTCTTCCTCCACCTCAAAGGTTTGCCACACCTCAAGACCTTCTTCCCTCTCTCTCTTGGTCCCAACAATCAACTCCAATATAGAATTGATGTTCACCTATCCAACCAGTCAATAACACACTACCAGTTCACCAAGTACACATCTGTACTCCAAGTAGATCTGCTCTCTGCTGCTACCTGCAAAACACTAGACCTTACTCACCATGTAGATATCTCTACACCCCTGAAGAACCCTTGTCCTTGCCTCACCAAGTCCTTATGATTCTTCAACCAGTACCCCGGTGGATCAGCTCCTTGACCTTGCAGACCTTGTAACTCTCCTTGATCATACACACTCAGCACCCCTTTGGAACTAGGAGGAGCTACACTAGCTCTCTCTAAAAGCTCTATGGCTTTATAGCACACATTTACAATACAATCATGAGTCCATATATAGATCTCATCCAAACAATAATTAGACAATAATACAATAATTAAATCCATAGCTCTTAGTCTAAGAATAGCTCTAAACATGCAAACACTTGGTTCGTCAACCAACTACCCGTAACATACTCACAGCTCAAACCACAGGTGACCGATGCCAGTCCCTGACTGCCTGGGGGTGCCGACACCGGTCGATCCATGATCGACATCGGTTGCCTTCCTATCTCCCTCCTGCCATCGTCGGTTGTCCTGACCGACGCCAGTGTCTGTGACACTCCACAACTCTTTTGTAACCTCCATAACTTCTCCTATTTGCATCTTGGTGAAGCTTTTAGCTCCACAACCTAACAATCTCCCACTTGGAGATAAACAGTTGCACTTGTACCTATATCTGTAGCCCATCTAATCTATTTCCTAGTTTGTATCCCTCTTCAAGATCAATCCTGAAGACCAACCACCACACAACTTGTGATGCTATACCTGTCATTCAAGTAACCTACCACATCCAAACCTACACATCCATGTAGTGAAGAACTTGACCCTGCATAACAAGAATCCCTGCTGCTAGTCCCATTGAACTGCCCTCCAGTACTCCTTCCCTGAATTGGCTCCATACTTTCTGACAACCCCCACTGATTGGGAAAACTCAGGTCTACAATAGACCTCATGTGATTTCAAACCCTATTTCAAGCTAAGCTTGAAATGTCCAGCCCTTGGTGTGCTTACCGATTCTGCATCTTGTATAATGAACCTCGCTAACACCGTCTTCACAGTAGCTCCCACTAAAGATAAAATCTCCAAGTCTCTTATGCCAAAGAATTTCACTACTCCAAATTCCTCATGACACACCTCTGAACTAATCTTACCTTTTAGCTCAGCAAATCCCTATATGTACAAAACCTGCTAGCAAACCATCCACATACAGTAACTAGATAATGTCGTGACTCATCATCCACCTGGTAAGAACAAAAACACAATAGTTACACTGACATTGACTGAAGCCATGCTTAGTCATCCACCTGTCAAAACCTATACCACTGTCCTGTAACTTCTTCAAGACCTTATGCCTTGGCCTTCTGTCTCTTGTATCCATCCACTCTCTTCTTTAAAATGAGAATCCTTCTCTCAGTGCTTTCTTCCAGCTGACAACTCTACCAACAAATACCTGTTTGGTTTTTTCTCCAAGGACTCACACTCCTCATCCATGCCAAGCTCCCACTATATCTGGACTCTACCTGCATTGCCTCTTCACATCTTCCTGGTTCTTGACCATCAGTAAGCAATATAAAGAAGGTGAACAATGAATATGAGGTTCACTTACCCTTTCTAACCTCCACATGAGCATTTAAGACTTGCTATCTGCCCAATATCCATTTTAGTGACCGATCTCGACCATCTCCCAGTCTGCTCCCAACCGATGTCGGTTCCCTGCACTGACCCTGACTACCGATGTCATCTCCCTGGCCGACGCTGGTATCCTTTTTGCCGCTATCGATTCCTTCATGACCGACGTCGGTCTTCTTATTGCCGATGTCGATTACTATCTGACCAATGCTGGTACTTGTGTTCGTCTGTGAGTGATAACTTTTTACCTGTGAGCTCTCCATGGATCAAAATCCTAATCAAATCAACCCTACTCTGCTCAGAATAAATCAGTTCCCTCACCTGACCTCTGTCTATCATCTCCTCCATGAACACCAAGGCTTTCCAGTTCTTTATCTTGTCAAAAACATCTGTCTTCTGCTTCAAAACCTGCATTCTCCTTCTACATATGTAACCAAGCCTACAAAGCCACATCTCTGTAACAGAAGGTAAATCAGTAATATATGTAGATAGATAAAGGATACCTAATTTCTTACCACCATCTAATTCAAGTGTATCTGCTGTGAGAGTTACAGTGCATCTCTCATCACCCAAATTTCCTAAAGAAATTAGACTCATCTCCAAGACCAGTACCTGCATGACTTCCTTCAACCACTGTGTGTCGTCCATCTGCAATTTCAGCTTCACTTTCCCTTTGTCAATAATTTGACAAGGCTCTCTAACTCCTAAATAAATCTCTCCAAAGTCATACCCATGAAAAGATGCTCTATTTCAAACTGCATGGAAAGAGGCAAAAGAATCTGTTAACCAAGATTCCACTTTATCTAGAACATCCTTTACAACACCACCTGCAACATCTGCTCCTCCCTGTTGATCTGCAACCAACCAACAATCTTTATTTACCTGCTCTTTCTTTCCATCAATCAGACCATTCATGTTATTCAGTTTATCCATTTGTAGCTTACTTCCTTCTGCCATTACTATACTCCCACTCAATCAGAAACCCCTGTGAGTAACCTGTAATCAACAAACACTACCATATCTGAAACCACCTGTTAGTAACCCAACCAAAAGCTCTGATACCACGTGTTAGGGAAACCAAGAACAATAAACATGCTCTGATCCCTACTGAGTTAGGATCTTGCTCTACCAATTAGAACACATGTGATTACTTCTTGTATTAGCAACTAAACACGGAATTATACCAGAATCAATAAGTAACTAGAAATATGAAACAACACAGGAATATGAGAGACAATACACAATTGTATTAATAATCACTCAGAAGAATATACAATAAGGAAGATGCCACTTCTTCCTCCACCTCAAAGGTTTGCCACACCTCAAGACCTTCTTCCCTCTCTCTCTTGGTCCCAACAATCAACTCCAATATAGAATTGATGTTCACCTATCCAACTAGTCAGTAACACGCTACCAATTCACCAAGTACACATCCATACTCCAAGTAGATCTCTTGCTCTTTGTTGCTACCTGCAAATCACTAGACCTTACTCACCATGTAGATATCTCTACACCCCTGAAGAACCCTTGTCCTTGCCTCACCAAGTCCTTATGATTCTTCAACCAGTACCCCGGTGGATCAGCTCCTTGACCTTGCAGACCTTACAACTCTCCCTGATCATACACACTCAGTACCCCTTTGGAACTAGGAGGAGCTACACTAGCTCTCTCTAGAATATCTATGGCTTTCTAGCACACATTTACAATACAATCATGAGTCCATATATAGATCTCATCCAAACAATAATTAGACAATAATACAATAATTAAATCCACAGCTCTTAGTCTAAGAATAGCTCTGAACATGCAAACACTTGGTTCGTCAACCAACTGCCTGTAACATACTCACAGCTCGAACCACAGGTGACCGACGCCTGTCCCTGACTGCCTGGGGGTGCCGACGCCGGCCGATCCATGACCGATGTCGGTTGCTTTCTTGTCTCCCTCCTGCCGTCGTCAGTTGTCCTGACCAACGCCAGTGTCTATGACACTCTACAACTCTTCTGCAACCTCCATAACTTCTCCTATTTGCATCCTGGTGAAGCTTTTAGCTCCACAACCTAACATTTGAGGGATTGAGTGGGTTTAAGCCTAGAAGAGACCTAATGAGATAGGCCAAAGAAGGAAAGGACAAGTGTGTAAAGAGAGATTTTTAAAAAGGTTTATTAAGATATACGAGGATAATGGGTACCCAAAAATATCATTATTTTACCTTGGATGTATGTACTTTTCTTAGACCAAGGAGGTTTGCCTATTTGAAGGGTCAATTAGGGAGTCAAGTAAGTCTACAGGTATAGAGCTTTGCAAAGGAAGCTTACCTAAAATTTTGTGTGTAGTATAATATTGATAAATGGTAATTAAAAATATATTTGGTTTTCCATTAATATTTTTTGTATGGAACATAATAGATTATTTATCTTGAAACAGGGTTAGTAGCATGTGGAAGCAAGAGAATGACTTTTGAGTGAAAAGAAAGGAAATAGAAGATTAAGGAGGTATGATATGTTTTGAATAGTTTGTTAAATTGTTTAAAGTGTTTTTTAAACCTTTTTTAATAGGTCTTTATGTTTTAATCCTTTGTACAAGATTGGCCTAGTGTTGGCTAAGGGAAGATTTGCAAGTTTGCAAGCAAAGTGAAGGAGAATTGCAGGCTATTGGTAGATCTATGCATCACTCTTCCCAAAAACCATTTGAAAGTTTAGAATATTAAATCATGGTACTATCTTCTCTTGAATATTTCTATTTTTCCTTTCAACTACCCCCTTCTATTGGGGTGTCCTAACAACAAAGCATTATCATCTAATCCCTTGATCTTCAAAAAAGTATCAAAATCATAAGACCAAAACTCACATCTTCTATCTGATCTCACACACTTGATTTTTAATCCCTTTTAATTTTTAATAAGAGCTTTAGATGTTTTAAACTTTGAAAAGGCTTATAATTTTTCTTTAGGGAAATATATCCAAGTCATCCTAGTAAAGTCATCAATTAAATGCATGATGTAGTTATTACCTTGAATGCCTTGAGTTCTTGTAGATCCACATAGTTCAATGTGGATCAAATACAATTGTGTTGTGGTGGAATTATCCTTATATTTTTACCTTCTTTTGGTTTGCATCCCATGTAGGTATGCCTTGTAAAGAGCATGAGGAATCTTAGTGGTTTTAGGCATATGCCTCATTAATCTTTTTGAATTAGTCCTCCCTAAGTTATCAAAATTTAGATGTCCAAGTCTTCTAAGCCAAATCTAGATTTTATCTAATTTATTCATGAAACACTCCTACATTTTAGATTCATGGAACACATACAAGTTGTTTTCTACCTTGTGAATGTTTACAACTAATTTTCCAGACTTGGGTCTTCTCACTTCACACCCTTTATCATGAAAATTTAGAAAATTTCGTTAATTACACATTTGGATAAAAATTATAATCTTGTGTTTCAAACCTTTTACATATAAAACATTTTTAGTTTTATTATGACTATTATCCAAAATTGAAAAACCTTTGCCAACTATGTTAGCATAATTGTTGTCACTGAATCTCACTAAACTTGAATTGTGATTTTTGAGAGAGATAAACTTGATCTTATCTCCTATCATATGACTTGAGAATACACTATCTACGTACCATTTATTATTTTCATCCTCTTGAGTATGAAATGAAATTTTGATAAACATTGACTCTTCTTTTGTTACAATACCTGAATTTTGCTTCTTTTCTTCAATCTTGGATTTGTTTTCCTTGAACCATTTTATGGTTTCAATGATTTTATGTACTTTTTACAATAGACCCTCTTTTGTTATTTAGTTATATTTCCATGTTGGTTATATTTGTATCATAAAAATTTATTTATATTCCTTTAAGATAAAATATAGTCCCTATATCTATGACCATATTGATTACAAGTGTAACCATTCCCATTGAATACATAACTATAGTTGTTTATGTTAGACATTCTTTTCACTTGATCATCTATAGCCCAAGAAGTTTCATCTTTAAATTATTTGTTAGATCTAGGAATATACTTATATTTAGATAAAATCAAATCTATATATGTCATAGATTTATCTTCCAAATGACCCATTCTTTTTTCAAGCCTTTATCCATCATGTCCTCCAAATTCTTGACTATTGCTTCTGTTTTATCTATTTATGTCTTCACACCATTAATGCTTGTATTAATCTCATAACATATTGAGGAAGTTAGATCTAAATTTTTACTTCCTTTCTTGTTCTTTAATATTTCATTTGCTTCATCTAGATGTTTAATCTCTAATTAAGCACGTTATAGCTCATCTTGAAGATATGTCTCAACCTCTTTATCATCCATTGTATCTTTGATCACTTTCAAGTGGTTAAACTTGCAAAGAAGGTGTGGATATAATACCAATTTTTATAGGTATAACCACTGAGATGGGGGTGAATAAGTGATGCAAGCAATTCAATTCCAATTCTAAAACTTTAAACTCTTAACCACTCAACATACGCATTCATGAAGCATATAAACTAGTTATTGTAATGAAAAAAGGAAACTATGCAAAATCAAATAACATAACACATGAATTACATGGGAAACCCTCATGGGGGATAAATCCCACTCTCAAGTATTAAAAAAAGTGGACTATATTCCTATAAGAGATTTACAAACAAGATTCTTTAGTGAAGAACCCATTTCACAAGGAACACCAACCCCTAAGCTTGAACAACCACCCAGTTGTCCTAGATGTTGAGAACCCACACATCACCTCTTATATCAAAACCTAAAAAAATATTTTTTCCTTCCAATATAATTTAAAATCAATTAATATCAATTATATTCAACCTTTCACACTTTCTCAAGCCTTCACACACAAACAATGCATCCAAAACAAGCTTTTGGATCACTCTACACTTCTTCGATCATCCTTAATCTTTAACCTTACATGAACAATATTAAAAAATCATAAATAATATCACTACATCACACACATATTCCTCACATTTATATTCTCTTAAGTCCATCTGCCAAACACACTCATACTTCTCTTTTCTTCGTTTGTTAACTCTATAAACCTTCATATTTGTTTATGCTCTTTATAAAGCCTTCATGATTACCAAATTATTATTTGGACACAATACATTAATTAACCCTTAATTATTATATTAAATTTATAATAATATTAAAACTATCTACATAGGTCATCCATAGCTTTGATATATCACCCTTAAACAAAAACACCTTTCAATTAGGTATAAGTAGCCCTTTTAGGTCAATAGAGACCTATTCATCCATTTAACACTTCACAAAGAAAAATTCTAAAAAAAATAAAAATTAAAATCACATATTTCCACATAAAATGACCCCTAAGATACCCTTAAGTGATTACATTTATCACTACACACCTCTGCATATGCAAAACCTTTCAATCATTTGCCTTGTACATAAAAACACCATGAACAAACCAAAAGTCAGATTTAAAGTAATGGTTCATGTTGTCACTTGGATTTTAAACCTTTTAGGAGATTAATATCTCTCCTCATACAAATTTAATAATGGAAATATATCACTTGCTATGGGTAAATAATTGGTGAGATGAATCTCTAGAAGGGCTAGTTTCCTTGATGCTCTCTTTGAAGTACTTTATTACCTGGCAAATTTGCATGAAAAGGGTTAAGAATACAAAATAATAAAAATAAAATTTTTATTCAAAAATATTTAATTTACTCCTATTGGCTAAACTTTTACTACCTATATCAAATCAAAGCTTCTTTCACACAAAACTCACAACACAAGGTAGATTACTACATCAATGTTTCATATGCTAGCTTTAAGAAGTATATTAATGTTTATGAGGGATGATGAATGATACTTTGGAGAATGAAATAATATGAAAATTATAAAACACTTATACACTAAAATAGAACACTAACAAATATTGGTAATAATTACTCTTCTGCATACTTAGTGAACAATCACGGATAACATGCTAGAAAAGATCATCTTCCACTAGACAAGACCAAAAAAATTACAAAATAAATAAATTATACAACATTTAAGTAGGAAAATTTACTTTTTTATTGATTAAATAATAATTCAAATACAAAATTGTCTAGGGATTCACCATTAAGAAATGGAGGCTCCTCAAAAGAGCCAAAAGATTCACTACTTATAGCATTTGGGAAAGGGGCAAGACAAGGGAAGTCCAAAGGTCATTTTGACACTTGTAAATATGTTAAATAGGTTAAATATGCATGAAAAATATATTTTAAATGAACCATGCAATGTTAGGAAGTCCAAGTGTCCATACAAGTCAAGAAACTTATGAAAAATGGCATGAAACTCCTTGTTTTGGCACAAAAAACTATCTTCATGATTTGGACATGTTTTAACATACCAAAATAGAATAAGGATAGGTATGATGATTTAAAATAGAGGGAAGTATTTTATACATGACTCTCCATGCATTGGTTGTAGTATTATTCATCTAAAATCTCTTGGAAGTAAGCCATCACTGCTTGTAGTCTAAAAAACTCATTTTTCAGTCACCCCTCACACTTGGCCTCAAAATTGGCTTAAATTTTCCATTAAAATTCATGATAGGGAGTGTATGACAATTTTAAATAATCTCCATGGCCTTAAAATTATTAGTTACATCTTAATATGGCTCACACTTGAAGTTTTCTTCACACCATTGTGTTCACTATGCCAATTTTGATTGGCTAAGATGAGAGATATTATTTGAAAAATTAGAAGTTTTTTCAATGAAATAAATTTACATAGGGAGTTTTATATCTTCCACCCAAACTTTATTTTATCTTCAGACTCCTTTTAGAACTTATAAAACACATAAAATAGTCAAAAGTACCCTATTTTATACCCCGCCCATACAATTATGTATAAATCAAAAAGGTGGGGAGGAGTTTAAGAGAGTAATTTACATTTTAAAATAACTTTAATTATCAAAATATGTCATTTGGATATATCTCCAACCTATTTTGTCCATTGGGTCTTAACTGAGGGTTTACAAGGGTTTTAGGCAATTTGCACTCTTAATCTTTGTTCATAATGATTTGACATTTTAAATTCTAATAAATTCCACAAACATGATGTTAAAATACCCTAATAATACTTACAATCTCCTTTGTCTTCCATGAAAATTCTTAGAGGAGATATGAGCACTTGAAATCACCCTATTGAACTTGTTTCCGCCTTTCTTGCATGCTTGGACTATCTTTGAGCTAAAATTATCTTTTTTATAATTTTATTTGCATAACAAAATATCATACATGTATAAATATATATCATAAACATTCTCCAATAAAATATGTATCTGAACAAGAGTTATAAGTGAAGTTAGACCCCCAATTGGCTCTAGGTCCCTTCAAGGCCTAATGGGCTTAGCATACACCTTACTAGGTGTTTTCTATCTACACTAATTTTTCATGGATGGGATGTTGTATAATGATTTTTAATACTTCATTCAAGATTTAAAAATCATCACATAAATTTTCAAGCACTCCTTTTCATTTCTTCCTCTCATTCACCAACTAGGCCTAATTGGAGCTTGTATAGTTGGACTATGTGCAAGGGTATTTTGATCATTTTGAGAATTATAAGCCTAACCTAGTGCTTAATATCACATATTAACCTTTAATAGACCTCAAAACATGTTTATTTATGTTCCCAAATATTTATATCAAGTTTTTGCTTGTTTTGTCAAACCTTAATTTTTCTTGACTAGCTGACCTATAAGATAAAACAATGAGGTATATACCTATTCCCCAAGGAAAATTTAAGTTTTTTTGAGTTTTATTATGTCATAATTAAACTTTTTACAAATTTTTTTTTCTATATTATTTTAATTAGGCACTTAACCAACTCCATTTGTCCAAAAATTACCTCTAAAAGGATTGCTTTCCTACATTTTTCACTTCTTCCTAAGAATGACCTCTACATGATAACTCCAAGATGCATAGGTTTCTTAAACATGTTATCTACCTATAATTTATGATAAATAATCTTTTAATTCACCAAAAAAATATTCATCTTCTTTAAATTCTTCATTCTTACCCATTGAGCAAAGAGTCCATTACTGCAACTATACAAACTGCTACCTTTAGGCTAATAGGAAAAGTAGATGATCATATTGAATGAGTCATATATATTTATTAAAAAAATTATTGATAAATCATGACCAATTTTTATTATTTTAACCTTCTCCTTATTCGTAAGCAATTTCACCTCCTTACCCTCAATTCATGCTCAAGACTACACCTTGAGTTATAGGTACATACAGGGCTTTAGGAGATTTGTGTAGGTTTTTTTCACATGTTTAGATATTATTAATTACATAATGATCTTAATGGATGTTTTCATATTATATTTAATAATGTTAACTCCACTTACCCTCTTCATATGCACCTTGATTTCATAAACTAAGTTTTCCCTGTCATGACTGTGAACTCTACCTTTTTGACTCCTTTAGGTATGCATTAATATTTGAAATTTGGTCATGATATATTAATAACATACATGAATCATGATATACATATATTCTCATATATTTTATTTACCTTATATGACTTAAAAACCACCTAGACATCAATTTTGGGTCACTATTTTCATACCCAACTGTATGTGCACATTTCTCTGAGAAGGGACACATGTAGGTGTCCATGAGATTGAAAACTATGAATACAAATAACAATAGTGACACTCATGTTATATTTTATACAATTCAACAAATTTAACCATTCTATCCATGAGGTAATGCATTGTTTTCAACTTTAGGATAATGCAAAATTTTAGTGTTTTTAGAGGCATCTTTGAGGCCTTCAACTTCTACCTTCCCTATTCTCCCTTGACTCCATCTCCTATAGAGGTCTTGTAATATGATATGGATGATATATTTGGTAATTATAGTAATAAAAACCTTTATTATCCCTATTATATTATCTTCAACAAAAGGCCTTGGACATCTATTTTGCATTTTTAGGGATAAAGTCCCTATACTTAGTCTTTGTTCCTTCCAACATGTTTTACACCTTATTTTGTCATTTTGACACTTAATATAGGTTTTAATGACTCCAAAACATTTTAGGACTTGGAAATTATTTACCATGTTATAAAAATACCATTTAAATGACTTCATAGCCTTGAGGTACCACCTATAGGTGGTCATTAACATATATAGGCAGTAAAGTGAAATTAGGTAGTATACAAGATACCCATGCTTATGAAACTTCTAGGATCTCATAAAGTATTAAAATATACATTTATTAATATTAATAGATTTAAAAGCATATAAAAATTCCCATCTCTTAGCATTTCATCATCATAAGGATCCTATAGGTGTGCATGTATTGTATGGAGGCAATAAACATGGAATGGAGAAACAAGAGTGTATGAATGGTCTCAAGAACAACTAAAACTTAATATAAATACTTATAATGTATTATTATGATCAAGGGTATTCTAATAAAATATTAATAACATTCATTTCAACATGAAAACCACTTATAGACATCCATAACAGAGCAAGTAGGGATTTTAATGACTGGATTAGTATGAGGAATGAAATTGTAATTAGTCTTGTATCTTATTTTTAAAAAAAATTAAATCTATAAATCTCTTAATTATTTCAAAAAAACTGATATACATTGATTAAAAATCCATGAACAAGCTAAAATAAGATCTATACATGTGTGCATCAACATGAAATTGAGCAAAGAGTTGATTGAGAGGAATGAAAAGACCAAAGTTGCCCAAATCATGATATGATGAAACCAAAAATTATAAGAGGTGATAATATGAACCTGATAACTATGGAACATAATTTTCCAATCACATGAAACCTCTGTAGAAGACCAACATTCTATAACAATGTAGAATTGATTGAAACTTCACAATGGTGACACCTTCCTATAGCATGAGACAACTTGCCTATAAAAACATCATGAAACATTAAACTAAGAATGGATAAATTTTGAAAAGAGATCCAAAATCATTTTGATTTATCCTCACCAATTTGTTCATACATACTTGTCCAAAATGGAGCAAAACCTATAAGGTGCAGGAAATAGTGATCAGAAAAACATTGTTAGCTTGTAAAGGATGGTTCATAAAGCATGGTTAACCAAAATTAGAAATATTATTATGTAAATTAAGGTATTTGAGTGTACTACCACTTCCAAAAATAATTTTACTTGAAACCTCTTTAGCTCTCCATACTAAACACAAACTTGATGATCACTTATGTATGTCTAAAAAGGCAAAGAAGGAGGATAAAGGTTTTTAATTAAAAATGGAACTTATATAGCATGTAAATCATTTATATGAGTGTCAAGAGGATGAAGGTACATTTAATCACCTTATACCATGTGTCACCTTCCTTCATGGGTTGTACAAGTGGCAAACTTCCCATTTTTTGTTGATTAGCTAATTTTCAGTTAGATAACCTTTAAGATTCTAATTGAACTGAAAGTATTGATAGGAAAACTGACCTCTTGGACATTTTAAAGGAAAAAAATACACCTACATATTGGAAACTATGCCACTTGAATTTATGACCCCAAAAATCCCACTAAATTTCCCAAAATGATAAATAAACTTATTAGACCATGACTAAGGCTAAAAATATATTATATAACATAAAATTAACTATAATATAGCATATGAAAAATTATTTGACCTATAAAAATCTAAAAAACCAAGATTTTCACCTATAGGGGTCCAAATTTGACCTAAAGTAAAATTGGGTCAATACAATGGTGACTCATAAGGGTAGTATGCTTGTTATACTAAAGACCAGTAGCCTCATCAATCCATGGGTCAAGGGATTCAATGAATTATTGAAGACAAATAGAAAGTAATTTCCTAAAACACACACATAAAAACCACAAGACACCAAGCAAACACATAAAACAAAGTAAGACACCAACAAGACTCACACATGTGCATAAGCACTTAGGGAAAATAAGGAAAACAATGACTATGTATAAGGAGAGAGGATAACCTTAGTATAAATGTTTGATATGTATCCCATTGAATGGGATATGAATATCCTCTTCATATAACTTTGAGAGTTGAAAAGCATTGTTTTACTTGCATTGGGTGATAACATAAGGTCCACTCCATAAAGCATTATATTTTATGTGTTTTCTAGGCTTAGCCCTATCTTCATCCCACTTTAGAATAATTTACCCATATTGGAAGCTTCTTGGAATGGATTTATTATAAAATTATCTCTTTTTTTGGTCTTGATGAGATCTCATAGTTTGCATAGCTTGATATATTGTTTCTTCAAGATCCATCAACTCATATAATATGACTTCCATGCTTTTTTCATTTTCCATCAACTCCAGCTAGTAAGTGAGGTCCAAGGCTAGTAACTCAAGTGAAATAGGTAGTATATATTATCTCCCATAAAAAAATTTATATGGTGAGTTTCAAATGGCTCTTTTGGGGGTGATTTTATCAACCCAAAGAGCTGTATTCAACTTAGAATGCCAAGTTCTTTGGTTCTCCTCCATTGTCCTCTTTATGATCCTGATTAGATTTTTATTAGTGGACTCAGCTAGTCCATTCCATTTTGGCAAATATTTAGAAGTACTAAGATAAGTACCATGTTTTACATCCCACTCACTTGACTAAAACCACTCACTTGACTTCATTCCAAGGAAAGCCAATGCATTGTCTACAATTATTATTTAAGGATCCCCAAACCTTGTCACTATGCCTTCATAGAAGTCTAAAAATAAACTTTCATTTAACTCCTTTAGAGATATATCCTCCACCCATTTTTTAAATTAATATATAGCAATCAACACCCACTTTTGGCCAACACTATAAGGTGGGTTGATTAGGCCTATGAAATCTAGACCCCATTGCATAAGAGGTTGGTTTACTTATATTGGATAAAGAGGTAAGGATGAAATATTTTGATTAACATCAAACAGAGAATTTTTTTGACATTTCCTTACCCAATTATGGGTGTCTTTAAACAAACAAAGAAAAAAATATCTATCTCTCATAACCTTAGCAGTTTTGGTTCTTGGAGCAAAGTGACCACTAGTTGGTCCATCATGAAACTCAAGTAATATCTTCTCAACCTGATCTAATTCAACACATCTTAATATTAAAACTAAAAAATATTTCCTAAACAATACTCCATCAATAAGCACATAATGAATAGATTTTAATTTGAAGTACCTTCTTTTGGATCTATCTAGGCCTTATGGACACTCACCAGTTTGAAGAAAATAGATCATTTCTTATGTCCAAATTATCATTGATGAAGATGCAACTGTCATAGTATCATCATGAAGGGATAAAACAACTTATTTTTGTTCCTTAAAGTCTGAATCAAGGTGCTCACATAATCCTTTCCCTTTCACTAGCTTGGTTATATTAAATTCTATATCATAATCCATCATGTTTGTGATCTAACCAACCCTTTTTTCATTTAAATCTATGCTCAAAATGAAATATTTGACACTAGGATGAGGTACCAATATATAAATATTATTGTGAAACAACATGTGCCTAAACTTATTCAGACTTATAATAATTAAAAGTACTTGCTTCTCTAAATAAGTGTACCTTACATCATAGCCTTCCAATCCTTGACTAAAGAAGGAAATAGGTTGATCTAAATTTTCTTCATTTGATTGAGTGAGCATGGTAGAGATTACCTATTTATTTACAAAAGTATACAATTTTAAGTCCTTTGATAAATTAGGACTTGCAAGAGTTGGAGCTTGAACAATAACTTGTCTAATCTCTTCAAAACTCTCATTCCTTCTCCTTGTCTAAGTAAACACTTCATATTTCCTTAGCATAGAGGTTAGAGGCTTGAATAAATTAGAAAAATTAGGAATAAACCTCCTTATGAAATTAATTTTTTCAAAGAAACTTGCAAAACTTTCTTGTTTTTTATAAGGTCAATTCCAAGATTGCACTCACCCTTTCGAGATCTATGGATAGGACTTTCTTTGAGAAAATGTGTCCTAAAATTTTGCCTTCATGGACAACAAGCACACAATTATTTGGTTAATAAAGATTCCAAACTCTCTACATCTCTCAAAAATCTACCTAAAATGACTCAAATGGTCCTTTGCATCCTTAGGAAAAACTATGATGTCATCAAGATACACCAACACTATATTATTTATTAGTCCTTGAAAATCCATATCCATTGCACGTTGAAATGTTGCTCTAGCATTAGAAAAATCAAAAGGACTTTTACTATAAGAATATGTACCTCATTTTTCAATAAATTTTGTATTATATTGGTCACTTTCCTTTACCAAAATCTTATTATACCTTGAGTATCCATCAAGGAGTGATAATCTTTCACTACCTACCATAACTTACAAAATCTGCTCCATGGAAGGAAGAGGATAATGGTTCTTAAAACAAATTCTATTAAAATATATAAAGTCAACACATAAAATAATTTCCCCATTCTTCTTTCTTATGAGAAATAATTTTTCCAACCAAGATGAATGATTAATAGGAAAAATGATTCAATCAATTTTGTAAGCTTGTTTCTCATGAGAGGCTCAATCTTAGGATTGATTGGCCTTTGTCTTTGCTTAATAGGCTTATAATTATAATCTATCTCTATGGTATGTTGAGACAATTTTGGATCAAATCCCTTTAAATCACTATATTCCCATGCAAAGACATCATGAAATTCCTTGCATAACTCAATAAAAGCATATCTTTCTTCTCTAGTACATACCTTCCCAAGAGCAAACAACTTATCTTTGAATATTTGTAGTCTCTCATAGTTTTATTTCTTAGTATAAATTATTACCTTCTCTTTATTTAACTGATCATCATCATTGAAGATATTATCAAGTGTGACTAAGCCCTTAAGGAGATTGTTTGTCTTGAATTGTACAATCTGCCCTCCATATTGTTAATGTAGTTTGGAGTAATTCTTTGAAGAAAACCCAGTCTCCTCTTGTAGAAAAAGAGATATATTTTTTCACTATAAAAAACTTTCCAATTAGTGGAATTATTAGGTATAGAGGGCCTTATAATAACTTTGAGATGAGGTTGGTTCTTATCTTCTCTTATCCCTTTTAAAACATCAAATTGAGATCCAATTATTACCAGCCTATCAACATGTTTTTTGTCCTCTCTTGGTCTATATTTAATGTTGAAGGCTTGAAAATCTTCCACAAGATCCCACACTCTATGCTTATATGACTTAAGCAATGATTTCTTAGCCACATTTTGGCCTCTTACTTGATTCACAATCAATTCACTATCACCATAAACTTGTAACTCTTTCACACCTTTCTATCCCACTCATGACCATGAATGAGGGCCTCATATTCTAACACATTACAAGTAAAAATTAAGTGAAATATTAAAGTAAATTAATACATTTACCTGGATGGAGAAACCAACATTGCTCCACCACCTGATCTAACCTTATTTTTAGATGCATCAAAGAATAGCTACCATAAACCATCCATGTTTTCATTTGGCTTCATCAAATTTGGAATGAAAGATTCATCCTCATGAATGAAATACACTCAAATATTATCTTCCTCTATGAATTTTAAAATATCATGCTCATAATGTTCATCTCCCCATTCATCTAAATATAAATCAGAAACTCCTTCAAGAGAAGAAGTTAGGGATTGATCCATGTAAAGTTCCTCCTCATAAAGAATAACATAATTGAAATTTGAAACCTTAGGCATGTAGGTCTCTAAATGATTATGATGAACAAGCTTTTATTCAATATTTACCTTTGTACTATACTTTTTCCTAAGAACCATATATGACCAATTGGATGCCAAGTATCCACCTATCTTGGCTGTAAACTCTCTTGACAAAAAAAGAGCAAAGTATGGAGGAAAATATACAAAAACAACATCATGAGAGATGGAAAAATTAGTATAAGCATGTAAAATAAAATTAAAATCTTGGACTTCTCCCAAGGTCTTTGTAGGTGACCCATCCATTTGTAGAACTCCTTTAGCCATTGGTTCATCTTTGAGGCCTAGTTTATCCACTATTGACTTGGGCATAACTAAAGTACTCAACCCACTATATATGATGTAATTTTTGAATAAACAATCTCCAATGATAAAATATAGATAAAAAAGATGAGTATTATCATTTTTATTCACTTTTCCATCAATGGGTTGAGTTCTATTCACCAAGACAACATTTTCATTCCTAGCTAATCCAACTTGTTTACCCAATCCAAGTAATTCTTTTTGAAGGATATCTTTTTGTCCCACTATTATTAGTGAATCACAAAATTAAAATTCATATGTAACTTATTAATTTGATCTAACACATTTATATAAGGATTTATCACCTTGGAAGGCTCTTTGGAAACAATACTACCTTATGGTGTAACATGTGAAGGTGGATGTGTAGGAGCTAGCCTTAGATTCTAAAAATTATAATTTTCTTAGACATTAAGGGCTGATTTAGAACCAAAAACCATTTGAGATTATTTAATAGTCAAAATATGTCCTTGATTATCCCCTTGTGTCTCTTCAACATCCCTCTTCTTAGACCTAGTGTTAGAGGATACACTAGTATTCACATTACTTGAATTTCCCAAATGATTGATGGCACAAAATTATCCCTCTAAATGATTCATAAGAGTAGAATAATATTGTGTTTTTAAATTTTCTAATCTATTTTACCTTTTCATCTCAAAAGTGGGAAATTGAGGTGCTTGAATACCTTGCATTGTCATGGCTTGACTAGGCATTTTATTGGCATATGCAACTTGGCCTTGATTTTGGTCATAAGAAGGATAGCGTGGTTGTTCTTGAACAAAGTTGTTTTGAGTGGGAATAATATATTTATAATATGATGGATCATTTTGATTTTAATTTTTGTAATTTCTATCTTGATTTATTTGACCTTGTCCTTGAGTATTACTTTGAAAAGGAGGCCTATTTGCTTTCCCAAATTGATTGTAAGATTGGTAAGGCCAGTACTTTGAGATTGTTTCCTTTTTAGAGAAACAAATTCATTAGTAAAACTTTGAATAAAACTCTTAGCTTCATGAATCTCATTTTTATGGGAAAGGGTAGACTTTTCTTGACTATTAGGCAAAAGAGATAAGGTAGGTAATGTAACTTGACTAGGAGGTTGAAAATCAAGGGAAAATGACATTATTGGTATAAGAGAAATCTCCCCTTCTTGAACAATACAATTATTAGCATTGATAGATATCTCATAATCATAAGTAATGTATTCCCACCGATGGATTGGATCATCATGGCTATATCACTATTTGATGATTTTAGGTAATACAAGAAGGCATAATTTGGAGTAAGTCTCACAAGGGCTAGGATCCTATCCCATGCATTTTGAAATATAGAGTTAAAATATTGAATAAAATATTGAGGATCCCTCTTGATAGTGGTCAATCACTCAACTAGTGATAGATAATCACTCTTCTCTTCAAACCTCATAGATAATAGATCTACTGGTTCATCCCATGAAGCAATAGATTTTTTAGGTAAAGTCCCATACCAATCTAAAGCTTTATCTTTGAAAGACAATGCCAATAACCTAATGGATACATTATCTTGAGTGATATTATGGATATTGAATAATTTTTATATGTTTTTGATGTGTTCAATGGGAGTAGTAGGACCTTCTCCACTAAAATATGAAACACTCTTAAGGGTTTCTCCAGGAGTTTGGTCATGTTGGCCAAGATTCAAATGGGATGATCTGATGAAGGATACAAAAGGTTGGTTTCTATCCATATTGGAATGTAAAATATGTATATTAGGTTTTAAGTAAGTATAAATGTGGAATTCTCAAACACCAACTCCCTTGAATAAGGACGAGTATTCACAAATCTAAATCTTTTGACAGGATACAAAGGCAATTGTACAAACTCAAAGGGTATACCTTTAGTAGCATACCTAGTGGTCACATTTGGCATGGAAATTAAGGACTAATAAGTAAGTAAAGATTTGAAAACTTATTGGATTCACCAAGTACTAAATGTATATGTTCTTGTGACTGCAAGTATGCTAAGACTAGCACCAATCTTGGAAAATATTCTAGGACTTAGAGGCCCATAAAGTGTGCCAAAAAATATTGTAACTTGGATTTTTACCCATTAAGGATATTCCTATCTCTCCTCATCCAAGTTTCACAATGGAAACATCTCACTTTTTTTGGTTAAACAATTGTTGAGATGAATCTCTATAAGGGCTAGTTCTCTTGATTCTCTCTTTGAAGTACTTTCTTACCTATCAACTTTGCATGAAAAGGGTTAAGAAGACAAAATAAGAAAACTAAAAAAGATAATGTAAAAATATTTAATTCCCTCCTATTTATTTAACTTATACTACTTAGAGCAAATCAAAGCTTCTTTCACACAAAACTCACAACACAAGGCACATTGTTACATCAATGTTTCATATGCTAGGTCGAATAGGTATACTGATGTTTAGGAGGTATGATGAATGATCCTTTGGATAATTAAATCATATTACACCTATAAAACACTTATAAACTAAAATATAACACTAATAAAGACCTAA
Organism: Torreya grandis; assembly: GCA_037957365.1. Lineage (NCBI taxonomy): Eukaryota > Viridiplantae > Streptophyta > Pinopsida > Cupressales > Taxaceae > Torreya > Torreya grandis. Next base: position 1,684,209 of record JARHVA010004007.1, read on the forward strand.
AATAATTAGTCTTCTACACACTTGGTGAATAATCAAGCATAACATGTTAGAAAATATCATCTTCCACTAGAAAATACCAATAAGATTGCAACAAAACTCAATTTTACAACATGTAAGTAGGAAAATTCACTTTTTTATTGATTCAAGAGTTATTAAAATACAAAATTAGCTAGGGTTTCACCATTAAATAATGGAGGATCCCTAAAAGAGCTAAAAGATTCACTACTTATAGCATTTGGGATAGGGGCAAGACAAGGAAAGTCCAAAGGTCACTTGGACACTTTTAAAGATAATAAAATAGGTTAAATATGAATGATAAAGATATTTTAAATTAACCATAAAATATTAGAAATTCCAAGTGTCCATACAAGTCATGAAACTTATGAAAAGTAGCACGAAACTCCTTGTCTTGGCTCAGAAAACTATTTTTATGATTTAGACCTATTTGAATGTCCTAAAACTGACTACGAAAAGGTTTGATGATTGGAATGAGAGGGAAGGATTTTATACATGGTTATCCATGAATTATTTTTAGTCCTATTCATTTGAAATCTCTTGGAAGTAAGCCATCACTGCCTATAGTCTGAAAAACTCCTTTTTTAGTCACCCCTCACACTTGGCCTCAAAATTGGCTTCATTTTTACATTAAAATACATGGGAGGGAGTGTATGACACTTTTAAAGACTCTTCATGACCTTAGAATACTCAGGTACAGCTTAAAAAGGCTCACACTTGAAGTTTTCACCTTTCTCGCCATTGTGTTCACTATGCTAGTTTTGACTGGTTAAGATGAGAGCTATTGTTTGAACACTTAAATTTTTTTTAAAGTTAATAAATTTACATATGGAGTTATATTAATTATTATTCTTCCCCATAAAATTTATTTCATCTTCAAACTCTTTATAGAACTTGTAAAACACATAAAATAGTTAAAAGTATCATATTTTATACCCTATCTATACAATTTAGTAAAAATAAAAAGGGTGGGGAGGATACTAAGACATTCCTATGAAATTTAAAATATATTTCATGATCAAAATAGGTCATATGGATATCTCTCCAAGGTCATTTTCTCCATTGGGTCTTGACTAAGGGTTTACAAAGGTTTTAGGCAATTTTCACTCTTAATATTTGTTCAAAAAGCTATGATGTTGGAACTAAAAATAAATGAAAAATAAATATGTTAATGTACCCTTATAACCCCTCAAAATTACTTTGGATTCCATTCAAATTCTTAGAGGAGATATGAGAACTTGAAATCACCCTATTGAACTTATTTCCACCTTTCTTGCATGCTTGGACTATCTTTGAGCTAAAATTATCTTTCTTATAAGTTTATTTTCATAAAAAATTCTCATAAATTTATAAAAAAATCTCATAAAAATTACCCAATAAATTAGATATATCCCCAAGATTTAGAAGTGAAGTTGGATTTCCAATTGGCTATAGGTTCTTTTAAGGATTAATGGGCTTAGCATGCACCCTACTAGTCTTTTGATATCTAGACAAATTTTTCATGGATGGGATGATGTCTAATTATTTTTAATAATTAATTAAATATTTAAAAACCACACACAAATTTTCAAACACTCCTTTTCATTTCTTCCTCTCATTCACTAACTAGGTCTAATTTGAGCTTGTCTAGTTGTATTGTGTATAAGGATATTTTGATCATTTTTAGAAGTCTGAGCCTGACCTAGTGATTTATATAGCCTATTAAAATTTAATACACCTATAAATATGTTTCTTTATGTTCTTAAATCTTCCTATCAAGCTTCTCACCCTCCTTGGCCTCATTTGCTTGTTTTAACAAAACCTGATTTTTCTTGACTGGTTGACCTCTGAGACAAAATAGTGAGGTATATCCCTATTAAAAAAGGTAAAGTGAATATTTTTTGAGTTTTATTAGGTAAAAATTAAATTTTTTACCTAATATTTTATCTAAATTCCTCCAATTAGGCACTTAACCAACTCTATTTGTCTAAAAAAGGCCTCTAAAAAGACTATTTTCCTTCATTTTTCACTTCTTCCTAAGAATGAACTCTCCATGCTAACTTCAAGATGCATAGTTTTATTAAAAATGTTATATAAATAAAATTTATTCTAAATAATATTTTAACTCACCCAAAAAAATTCATCTTATTTGGATTCTTCATTCTTACCCATTAAGCAAAGAGTCCATTAGTGGAACTGTACAGACTGTTACCTTTAGGCTAATAGGAAAAGTAGATGATCATCTTAAAGGAGTCATATAGATTATGCAAACACATTATTTATAAATAATTAACAATTTTTATTTGTTTTTAACCCTCTCCTTATTCATAATCAAGTTCACCTCCTTTCCCTTAATTCATGCTCAAGACTACACCTTCAACTATAGGTGCATATAGGGCTTTAGGAGATATGTGTAGGTTTATTTCACATGTTTAGAGATTATAAAGTCCATAATGATATTAATTGAGGTTTTAATATTATATTTCATCATGTTGACTGCACTTACTCTCTTCATATGCACCTTCAGTTTATGTACTGATTTTCCCTATCATGATTGTGAACTCTACCTTTTTGACTCTTATAGGTATGCATTACATATTTGAAACTTGGTCATGATATATGAAGAACCTAAATGAAGCATGAGATAGATATATTATCTTATAATACATTTAATTTACCTTATATTCCTTAAACACCACCTAGACATCAAGTTTGGGTTATTGTTTTCATACCCAACTGTAGGTACACATTTCTCTGAGAAGGGACACTTGTAGGTGTCCATGAGCTTGAAAACTATGCATCCACATCATAATAGTTAATTTAATGTTATTTTGTATACCACTAAACAAATTGAACAATTATATCTATGAGGGAATTCATTTTTTACAAATTTATGATATCAACTGTCCCTCAAACCTCCAAACCTATAGATATTAATGCAAAGTTTTAGTGTTTTTAGAGGCATCTTTAAGGCCTTCAACTTCTACCTTCCCTATTCTCCCTTGACTCCATATATTTCATAGGTTTTTTCCTATGATATGTATGATATATTTGATCATTATAGTCATAAAAAACTTTAATTTCCCTATTACATGATTTCCAATAAAAGGCCTTGGACCTCTATTTTGCATTTTTAGGGACAAAGTCCCTGTACTCAGTCTTTATTCCTTCCAACATGTTTTACACCTTATTTTTTAATTTTGAAAATTCATATAGGTCTATTATGACTCAAACACATTTTAGGAATTGACAATAACTATACCATGTTCTAAGTCTCCCATTCAACGATCTTCATAGCCTTGAGGTACCACCTGTAGGTGGTCATTAGCATACATAGGTAGTAAAGTGAAATTGGGAAGTATACAATATATCCATGCTTATGAAACTTATATGCTCTAATAAAGTATTCCAATACACCTTTATCAATCTTAATAAATTTAAACACATATAAAACTTCCCATCTCTCAACATGACATCATTAGAAGGCTCTTGTAGCTGTGCATTTGTTGTTTAGAGCCAATAAACATGAAATGGAGCTATAAGAGTGTATGAATGGTCTCAATAATAACTAAAAATTAATATAAATCCTTAAAATTCATTATTATCATCAAGGAAACTCTAATACAAGATTCATAACATTAATTTCAACATGAAAACCACTTGCAAGCATCTAGAACAGAGTAGGCAGGATGTCTAATGACTAGCTAACTATGAGGAACAAGCTTGTAACCAATATTGTATCTTATTTAACAACCAAATGAAATATTTCCAGATCCTAATGATTTTAAAAAACTGATATACATAGTAAAACTCCATGAACAAGCTAAAACAAGCTCTATACATGTGTGCTTCAACATGAAATTGATGAAAGAGTTGATTGAGAAGAATGATAAGATTGAAGTTGCCTAAATCATGATATGATGAAAAAAAACATGGAAATAGGTGATCATATGGACCGGATACCTATGGAACATCATTTTTCAATCACATGAAACCTATGTAGAAGACCAACATTTTGGAACAAGGCATAATTGACTGAAACTTCACAATGGTGACACCTTCCTACATCATGAGACAACTTTTCCATTAAAAAATCATGAAACATGAAACTAAGAATGGAGAGAATAGAAGAATATATCTAAAATTATATAGAGTCAACCTCACTAACTGGTTTATATGGACTTGTCCAAAATATACCAAAACCTATAGGGTGAAAGAAATAGTGAGTATAAGAACATAGTCAGCTTGTAAAGGATGGATCATAAATCATGGATATCCAAACTTGGAAATATTATTATAAAAATTAATTTATATGAGTTAAATACCACCTCCAAAAATAATTTGAACTTAAACCTCTTTAGTTATCTATACTAAGCATAAACATGATGGTCACTTTTATATGTCTAAAAAGGCAAAAAAGGAATAGAACATTTTTAGAATAAAAATGAAAATTATAGATATTTCAAAACATTTATGAGTTTTATTAAGATGAAGGGATGTTACATTACCTTCTCCTATGTGTTACCTTCTTCCATGGGCCATACAAGTGCCAAACTTCCCCTTTTCAATTGATTACCTGATCTTCAATTAGATAACCTACAAGATTCTAATTGAAATAACATTCATAATAGGAAAAATGACCTATAAGATGTTTGAAAGTAATAAAGGATACCTATACACCTTAGGATCCATGCCACTTACATTTATGACCCCAAAATTTCCACTAAATGACCCAAAATGATAAATAAACTTATTATACCATGATGAAGGCTAAAAATACATTAGATAACATCAAATGAACTATAATATAGAATATGAATAAGTATTTAAACCCTAAACATATAAAAAACCAAGTTGCTTACCTATAGGTTTCCAAATTTGACTTAAAGTCAAATTTAATCAACAGTTCATATTGAAGATGGATTGGTCAAACCTAAAAAATACATACAAATGATCCTCAAGGAGTCTACAACACTCTCCAATAGATAATTCACCTTGAAACATCTAAACACAATAAATAAAATATAAAACATCCTTATCAAGTCACTTTTATAATAAATTCAAACCCTTAGTCAACTTTGAAACACAATAAATGCAAATGTATGACCATTCAAACCTCCAAATCATTTTTCCTAGATTTCCCTTGAAGTTATATACCAATTTTATTTTTAATCTATCATAAAATTAATTAATCATAAAAATTTATAAAAAAAACATTATAGGCTATTTTTCCTTTGTAAATTCAAATATTTTAATTACAACAGTCACTTTTTAATGCAAATTTGATTATGGGAACTAGTGAAATCTTCCTAGGAAAGCAACTTTGAACCATCATAACTTTTGATAGACATTATGTCAAGAAATAAAATTTTAAATACATTATCTAGGAACAAATTTAAAAAAACCCATGTGACTAATTTATTCTAAAACCTTAAAATGTGCAAATGCTGATGTCATCAATATGCTTACTCAAAAAATTCTGCCAAGATGACTAAGATAACCTAGACCTTCAAGATTACTCCAATGAATTCCTTTCTATTAAAAAAGTAAAAAAATAACTCCTTAAACCCCATATTACCCATTAAACATGGTCAACACATTATCAACATCTATCATATTTCCTAACCAAAAAAACTCTAAAAAGTCCATGCATTATCACTAAGGCACACTTTCTCATTGAAAACCATGCATACATATCAACTCATGGACACTCTTAGCCACCTTAGGGAAGGGACATAATTGAAAACTCAACAATTATTTTTTTTCAAAGATATTCCATATATTTACATATTTTTAATACTTTTTTATAGGTGAATTACGTGATCTATCTATGCTTGGAGAAAATAGTTAAATCATCTATATAAATAATTATGCACTTAAAAATCAAGCATTAAAAGGTGAAATACATGGATCACTACAAAAAGGATATTATTTTAATCACATGAAAGGTATCCTTTTATAGGAAAAGGTACCCTACTTAGTGGTGAATTTTATTCTATCTATGTCTTCTTGGTCTACTAAGACCTACTTGTAACTTGAGAATCCATCTAGGAAAGACATCATCTTAGATCCACTAATCATATAAATTACCTTATCAAAGGATAGTAGAGGATTGTTATATTTTTTAATTCTCTATTCAAGTTTATTAAAATTGACATAGAGTCTAATTTATACACTTTTATTATACATAGTAACCAAGTTGGTCACTAAAGTATAATGGTGAAGTGGGAAGATAATTTAGGATACAAGTAGCTTCCTAACTTATCTATGGATGAGAGTTTATAGAATAAGATTTATAGGTCATTACCTTTACCTAAATATATTTTGTCCTTTTCTGAGTGGGATGGTGTGCATTATAATGCTTGGATAATTTTTTTTTAATTCATAATATGTACAATCAATTACATATTTGTATCTCAAGATAAATCCTTTCAAATCACTCATCTCAGACTCAGTACATTTGAGACCAATGTTGACATTTGAGACCAATGTTGACATTTTTAGGTTCACTAATTAATCCTAAATTTAGGACAGTAGACTAATGGCTTATAAATTCTTATTGTCTAGGATTTTTAGGTAATTTATCCATGTGAAATATTATTTCCATCAAAACCATACCTTTTGGTATGTGATTTTCTCTTAAGTTCACAATTCCATCATTATCATTGTTGTTATTCATGTGTCATATTTTTACTTTTCATCAATGACCTACACATCAAAGACTCTATAACTATTCATGAACTCAAAAATATTTTGATCATCATAAAATATTTGGAAGTTACTTATGTTTTAAAGGACTTAGGGTCAAAGGACTAGTTCAATTGAGAATTAGTGTAGCACATAATCATTTAGAGGAAAAAGATTTTGTAGTTGTTATTTCCAAATAATATACAATATGATTGTCCTATTGGGGAATGGGGACATTTCTACTGATATTTAATGTCTCAATCTAGTTTCATGCTACATGTTTATATCTCTTTAACTAAGATAGTTTGCATTAAAACTTAATTTTGACTTGGTTGATTACCAATTTTGATTCCTCAAATGATTGAAATTCTTTAAACTTATGTTTTAAGTAAAAATGCAAATGTATGTTCAAGGTATCATACTCTCTGAGATTGCTAATGTAAGGGAATTGTAAAAACACTGGGAACTAACTATAAATATATGATTTTTTTAATTAAACACACATACTATAATTAAATTACACCACGTGAATCTAAGTAGTGATCATAAAACATACTCTAAGTGTGATAAGTGTAAATAATCACATGACATATAACAACTATTGATCACTATTAACATTATAAATACATCATAATACAAACATAGAAATTAATTACAAATAGCTAGCCACTATTGGTATAATACACATCCATGTCTATCAATCCACAATAAATATCTAATTACAACTCTTCATAATAATGTTTTCAATAATAAATACAATATAATTAAATAAGATGCATGGATCTTCAGAGCATGAATCCCCCAAACTCTTTAGTATTAGTAACAATCTCAAGTGTCATCTCAACAATGGTACTAATATACACACAGAGAGTATCATCCAACTGATTTTTCACACCAACCATAGAATAGTGATCCCCTACACTAATCCCATCAGATAATGGCTCTCCCTTCATGGATGAGTAGATAGTGACATCACATTAATCAATAAAGACAAGCAAGTACCTGTATGATCTATGATTTATAAAACTAAACATGTAGTGTATCATAGAAAACTTGTTCTATTGCAAGATATTTTATAAACATGTAAATCATACTCATGAAATTATAATGCCTCACTAAACATAGTTTGGCCAAATTTTTAAGAATAATAAATAATAGTGATCTATAGATCAATATAAATTCATACACACCACTTGATCAGATTGCCTTCATCTGGCATTGTGATGCTAGTAAGCTAGTGAAGTCCATCTCACTCTTTACTCAGTATCAAAAATGCAAGATTAGTCAAACATAGTTTAACCACAAGATTAATAAAATTTACATCTTACTAGAAATCATATCACCTATCTTGATAAACATATGACTAATCAAAATTATACATTTATTTCATCAAATATATTAATTAATCATACATTATTATCTATCCCATACTAGTCATAATGATTAAAGTTAATACCATCCAAGTAAAATACACATCTATTTTTAAATTCTAACTACCATAATTAGTTTTCAACATACTACACCCTATCATAACCCATATTACCATAGTCTAGTATTCTAAGACATAACTACTATTTTTTACACAATCAATCATATAAATTAGTCTTAAATACATGAAAACATAAGATTCTACTCAAGCAACTTGATATAACAAAGAAAGTCATAGTTTTCATAAAACACATGATATTATATCTTAGTATATGCTACACTCTCAAAGGTTGTATGCATGCATACATAAACTCATATTAACTATCACAAAACATGTTATTAATAATAATAACCAAAATGCATATATTTAATCAATCAAATATAGGTGTGAGTCTAGACATAACAATTATAGTATGTACCATATAGGTATAACATACATTACACTATATTACTCTATGACATCTCATAATATCATAGTTCACAACTAAATAATTATAAATAACCAAACTTATGATTTCAAGAATAAAATGGCATATAATCATAAATAATGATCAAGAAAGTAAAAGAATATACTACTTGGGTATACCTTATGTTTAAAATACATAATACTATAATTTATAGTCGCATATCATGATGCACTATTATATGCTATATATGTCTCAAAACTTATACATATTAACAATCTCATAATAAATAATGCACACAAGTATTCAATGTTGAATATATATAAACTAACAGTCAATCATACTATTTGCAGAGAAATAGAGAACTCATAAACTCATTATATTTTCCTATTCAAAAAATATATTGATGATCTTTACAGGATAAGGGATTTTTTAATATAATACTAATGTCTAGTTCTTATCCCTAACTAGATAGATTTTCAACCTGACTTATCCAAATTGTACATAACTCTATACACACATTCTCAAGCTGACATAGTATTTCATATTTTGGTTTACATATGAGTAGTCAAAAATATATTGAGTTTCTCTTATATGATATATGATAGTTTCATCAAGTACCCAAATATATATAAATCACTCAAGCCATGACAAAAAAATATTAGTTAAAACTATGTAATAAGCCTGCATCCCAATGCATTTATGTTTATATGCTATCTATGCACACACCTTCATACACATTAGTAGACCCATAACACATATTATACCCAAAGTATACAATGGGAAATAAACAATAAATAATAAACAAACCATTAATTCTTAATAATGTATTTTTATACCATACTATGTTATTAATTCAATATCTCAAATATATTTATCTTTAAAATAAGTATCGAGGTAAAAAGGTTGAACTTTCCCCAAATAATATCCAATGATGGCTTGGATGTTTGTAATTCCTTATATAAATCCCTTAATGCTCTTGGGCAAAGATATTAATCTACTAAGATAATTGACATTAACCCATTGAAATAATTAGTATTATCCCACTAAAATAATTTCCTTTCAACATCAACTACACACACACACACACACACACACACACACACCATATGTATACCATGCCATAGCTGGTCTATACTCAGAGTAATAAAATATATGGTTAACAATAGAGTGAAGTCACAACTCTGTATATACCTACAATATAGTGACACTTAGAAATAACATATGACACTCATTTATTGTCATCATCCCATTATAATAATATGCCAAAATAAACGTAATATGACTTAGTTATAGTGTCAAGATTATAAAATGACATTTAGCAATATGTATCCCAATATATATACCATATATTAAGCACCCTCTTCCATAAATATTTATCTATAGAGGTAATATATATTATATAATATATCAACTTTTTTACTTACATCAGTGATTTCATCTATTATTTGAAAGAGATTTCAACTTGTTAAGTTATTTTTCTAGGTCATCATTCCCCATTTTATAAGTCTCTAATTTAACTATACAAGTCATTGATTTATTTATACAAGTCCCTGATTTATTTATACAAGTCAGTGATTTATTTATTTCAATTAGGTATTGGAATTTTAATTGACTATGTAAGATCACCCCAATAAAGTACTATGAGACTTATAAAAATTAGGTAAATATAACTAGGAGATCACTATTTAATATTATGTCAAATATAATATTAGTCAAGTCAAAACTATGTTAGATCATTATTTAAAATAATATCAATGTTTTGATCTGGAATTTCACTATATACCTAATTAAGGCACTACATTCTTGGTATATCAAAGGCACTATATATAGCTCAGAAAAACATGAATCATTGCTTTCATTTTTAACCTAGATTGTAATATTATCGATGGGTTAGCATAATGAATTACTCAAAGCATAGGACTATGGTTAATTAAAACATAATGAATTAATCTTGGGTTTCTTAGAATATTGGTCCCATAAAAACTTAATCTTTGACATCTCACTATTATGAAAATAAAGTTAATGAGTGTCAATTATGTTTATTTTTTCTATCATGACAACCTTGAGGTCCATAAATTTAAGACCAACCTATACATATCTTGGTGAAAGTTTCATTGACTTCCCAAAAGCACATGATATCATCATAAAAACCAAAAACAAATTGTCAAGAAAAGTTCCATAAAACATTCCATCCCCTCTGCACATCTCTCTAACCTAGAAAGTGTTTTTCTCATTATGAAGAAAAGTATTTAGGGAATTTGGCAAGAATGATGTGTATAAGTTAATATTATCGCTAATTTATATATCTCTTGATAAGTATAACATGTCAATACTATCACTACTCCATAGAGCTATATACAAGTATAATGATGAATATGAATTGGAAATAATACATTTTTAATGTATATAAAATTAAGGAATAGATGTTTCACATTATACATACATATGTCCATATGATTGAATTTGACAAGTCCATCTATCAAATATTGGATTTGATAAGTCCATATATTAGATCCAAACTCAGTAACTATCAAGTCAATATGGGACTAAGTAGGATACACTCATATCACTTAGTACTCAAGTTCCTAATTCACCACTCATCCCTTAGGTGTCCACGACTTAATGATCTCCACAATGCATACAAGGTCCAATGAATCACAATTATATAATAACAAATCATATAAATAAATAATATATGTTAATTAATTATAGATGTACCAACATACATACAATAAAAACCATACAATCATTTCATAATTGTATTAATTTTTCACTAACCAAACATAACTAGTATCATTTATCATAGCTTAACCTATAGTGTTATAGTCATAGTTAAGAGGAAATCATATTGAAATTATCATAACATACAAATTCCAAGGATCACATCATCCTTACAACCCTATAAATGTAACAAGTGAGACAATGTCTTCCTGCTTGCTCGACTAGTACGAAACAAGTTAAATGTTTATATCAACCCTTTTAAACTAAGAAGATGTTCTATAAATCCTATACCCTACTCACTCCCAGTGAAGTTAGATAAATAAATCTTCAAAATAACATGATTTAATAAAAAAGAGAATAATATCAATCAAATCAAGAATATATAATATCATAACAACTATAATCAACTTATAATTCTTAATCTATAACCAATATGAGTTCAAGGTTAACCACTCTATGTGGTTAAATTTTACAAAATTAGGTAATGTAGTAAATCTAAAAATTCATAAGTGGAAAGCAAATAACTAACATATCAATAACAAAAACCCTCACATGGTATTAAGGCAAACACCATAACCCAAATTTCCAAATCACTTCTCAATTACCAATCTTGTATGAGTAGTTTAATAATATGCTTCCACAATCAAAAGGAAAATTCTAACCACATATATGCATCAATCCATCATATCCTATATATTCTCTCTTAGAAATAAGTAGGAGACATTATTCCATGAACTCAAGGGAATATGGTCAAAATAAAATTTTAGAAACACATTTCCATTCAATGGAACACTAAATTAACATCATGAAAATATAAATCCACCTAATGGTTTATAATGATGTCAAAGGAAAGTGAGGGATTTATAATTCACCTCTATTCCCACTAAGAGAGATGAAACTTCTTCCTAATACACAAAAATATAAGGGTGTCAATCCATAAACAAACTCCTAACACATAGGAATTCTCAACTAAGACATCTACTCTCTATAATAAAATTCCCACCGCACTAGGTGGTACCAAACTAAAATGGTCTTATAGCATTTCCCACTCCTATAATTAGTGAATATAAGGCACAAAACTAATACATATACTTAAGTGAGAAGCATACCATGATTTTTAAACACTCACAACACAAAACATAAGTGTCAAAAGTAATTTGATTACTAAGTAAGGATGTAATAAATCTAGAGGTGTCTGATCTATGTGATCAAAATATGGTAGTAATATCTTATTCTTGACTCAAGAACTATGTTAAGCACTCACCTACCAAACATAGATTACACATAACACCATCAAAAAACTCATTAAACCAACCTTTTAATAACTCTAATGGGGTAAAATTTCTCCTAATGGTACACACTCAATGTACCACACACATCTATCCTCCTTTTTGATAAATAAAATGATACAAAAATTCTAATGGATTCATTAGGTCTTAGATTTCAAACCATATCTCTAATACCACATGTAAAAACCTTGATGGATGCTAACTATAAATATATGATTTTTTTAAGTAAACACACATACTATAGTTAGACTACACCATGAGAATCTAAGAAGTGATCATATAACATACTCTAAGTGTGATAACTATAAATAATCACATGACATATAATAGTTAATGATCACTATCAACATAAGAAACACATCATAATATAAACATAGAAAGTAATTGAAAATAGACAACCACTATTGATACAATACATAGCCACTACTGTCAACCCACAATAAAGAGGTAATTACTAATATTCATGATAATATTTATAATAATAAATACAATATAATACAATGTACATAAATAAGAGACATGGCTCTCTAGAGCATGAGTTCCTTGGCCTCTCTAGTATCTATGACAATCTCAAGTGTCATCTCAATAGTAGTATTGTTGTGCAGAGAGAGCATCATCTAAAAAAAAATTCACACCAACCACAAACCAATGATCCCTTGCACTAGTCCCATCATAGAATGTCCCTCCCTTCATAGATGAGTAGATAGTGATGACATAGGAATACAAAGAGATAAACAAGTAATCGTGTGTTATATGATTTCTAAAA
>JARHVA010004007.1:1702500-1725000 GCA_037957365.1 Torreya grandis
AATATAAATGAAAATATTAGATGGCACAACTTTTATCATCCCATTTATAACATAATATTTTTTTGTCATGTGTTTCATTTTGGGATCCCTATCGATATGAATATGGTTGGCAATGTCACTCCAAAGTAGTCACATGTGGGAGAAGTTTGTGTCCATGTAGTCATTTAATGTTTTGGACTAATCCCATCTCATTAGCATCCTATATGCTTCTATAATATCTATGACCTGAATGTATATGAATTTTTGGACTCTTGATTCATATTAAAACTACATGTGAACACTTAATAATTCTCTAAATACCTTAACCTTTCATTTTTCCAACCGAACAATTATTTTTTCTAATTTGATTGGGGTCATACCTAGTTTCTTATAGACTCTTATAGGCATGACATTAGTTGAGGCTCATGAATTGACCAAAATTATGTAGGTTCTTTTTGAATATCCTAACCATGAAGAATAATGGGGGAGCTTATACTTTATTGTTATGTATCACTATATCAATGTGCATTGCCTTTTTATTAGCTTGAGTGAGTTTTTATTAAAAAGATTTTAAGAGCAAGTCATATTGTTATATGATCTGGACTAACTTTTTTAGTGTGATATTAACCTTGATTTTTTTCATGTATTCAACTATATTATAACTATTATTACTAAGGACAAGTTTCATTTTGACTACAAAACATTAATCCCTACCTTTTGGGGAAGGGGGATCATTGTTTGCCTTTAGATTAAGGTTAGTCACACCATTATTAGGGGGACTGGATATATTAAAGGGTTATTATTATTATGTCCTACTCATTAAAGCAAATATATATATATGATATTATTGAAAGGCATGAATCTCATATGTGGCTTCTTTAGGCTCATTATCCTCTTGATTGGGCAAATCAAAATTCTCAAGCACTATGGCAGTAATTGTGGGTCTAGACATGTTTAGGTACTCAAATATTTTGATTTCATTCTAATGGTTTAGAACCACTTCATATATTTTAATCTCTTTTTATAATATATCAAAGGTATTTTAGAACTCAATATAGTCTTTTTATCTATGATGGGCTATGTTATACATTACACAAATTATGTAAAATAGATATGTAGATCTTAATTTTTGGTACCTTGTTTAGTGAGCATATATACATCAATAAATATTGAGATCGATCTTACATCCAAACTCTATGATATCTTGAGATCTTTGTCAATCCTAAAAATATGAATATTAACAATGAGTCATAATTCTAATAATGGTTCAATAAAAATAAATTAAAAAAGGAGATAAGGGTAGGGGAAAAATTAAAGGGGATCTCAAATTTGGGGAGGATACTGATGCCTATATGTACATTTCTCAATCTAACATATACTTACCAATAACTGCATAGTTTAGACCAATGCTTAAACTATGACAAACATGGTAAGTAATTTATGGGAGGGTTCTTAGTGGATATAATCTTCTCTATAAAGATTTACAATATGAATCACTATAGAGGAATTGTTAGCACAACACATTCATCTATAGTAATCAATTTTATATCATAAACAATACAAAAAAGAAAATCAAGCTAACAACTTACTTAGAATTACTAAATTCACAATATTTAATAAGAATTCATACCATTATCTCAAAAATCATCTTTCATCTACCATGTTAATGTTGAGAATTAATGAATAATTTGAAAAAAAATAAAGAAAGAATATGAACATTTTTTAAGAATGTCTAAACTTTTATCTATATTTTCTATTTAAGGTTCAACATTTAAAATGTTTGAAATATATCCATACAAATAATCAAACTAGACTCCATCCACAAGGGGGATATTTACCACTCATAATCATCATAAAAAAATTTCTTACGAGTCTAGTCTATTACAAAAAAAATTATAGAAAAGTTAAAATCAACATGATGAAAATGAAAATAGTACATAGGCCAACTACAGGTAGGCCTAAAAACTTAGACATATAGAAGTTATTTTACAATCTTTGAATAATATTTCCTTCTAGTGGTTGATTATTTGTGTATGGCCCATCATTTATTTAGAGTATCTATGCCAAATAATTCCATTTTTAGGTGAGATCCACTCCACATTAACTAGCACGATGAACATTTTCATAATGATTTTCAAATATGGATCCAAGCTTGAAGGTGATAGAGGGACTCATGTTCAAATAAGGCATAATAAATTAGTTTTTATTCATGTTATAGATGGAATTAATAGAGTTTTGACAATATTGGACTATTGTTAGCTTATAAATTATTGGTTTGATAGGGGATGATGACTGTCAAATTTGACTAGGTGTTGCTGGGGTGACCTTGGTGTAGAGTTTAGAAAAATGGGCACCTACATGTCCTTCCAAATATATGTTCTTATTATGTGGTGAAATTTTTCATGACCTCAAATTAACTTGATGCCATTAACTACACAACCATTTTTCATTTGTAAATACCTATGATGATGATAGATTTCATCTACCAATTATTTTGGATCCTTCAAAGTGTGTATGTACACTATGGAGACCCATAAAATGAAGACACTTGGTACACACTAATTTATTTTATTCTTTTAGTGATATTGACCTTAAGAGATACTATGCTTCTCTCTGATACTAAAATGTTGCATGAACACATCACATGGAATTGAACAATGAGGGGTGATGACATGGGATAGGATCGCATGCTCATAGAGTCATATATGGACCTTTATGTTGTGAAAACCTATAATACCCTTCCACTTGGCATGTTGTTATTGCCTCATAGTCTCACAATCTTTCTTCTTTTAGGAATGCTTACGACTGAGTGTGAAGGTGTGAGTGAATGTGATGTTGACATTTGATGAGATACAATTTATTTAAAAAATCACAAGTATTTGGCATGGTAAAAAAATATTTTGAATTATGAAGGCTATAAATAAATGACACCATGTTGTGTGACACTAATCAGATGAGTCAGAATTACCTTTGGAAAGTTTTGATAAGATGTGAAGTTGTAGATGTAAGACAAGTGGAATGTTGGGGTTAAATGTTGTGAATAAGTCCAACTAAGCATTTATAGAGTTTTTATCTTATGAATAAGTTTCATGTGGACTATAGGAGTCAACTCATTACATTTAAAAGTTGAAAATTACTATAAATTATTATTAATCAAGGTGTAAGAACCCTATGACAAATAAATCAAAGTATGCAAATAGGTAAAACTCATAAAATAGTATAAATAAATACATGAAAGTTATATGAAAGGTGAGATAAAGTATAAAAATAAATTTATATGCCATACAATTAAGTGTAAACTAATGCAATTAGGTGTGAATAGGCATGAAAAATTGTGACTAAAACTATTCATTTTACAAGACAAAAGGGACAAACCTAATATCATAATTTTCAAAAATAATAATAATTAAATCTTTCTAGGATGAATTTCCAATGAGGTTTTCATGTTAATACAATTTCAAAGTATAGAACAAATTGATGCATATCATTATCCCTTATGCATACTTGTGTTCTAAAATTTAAATCACTGAATAAAAATATTAGAAGTAAAAAGGGAAAACTAAATACATTTTAATAATAAATTTAAATCAAATATTAAATAAATATGAAATAAAAATCATCTTGAGACTCAAATTTTGATCAACATGCAATTGCTAAAAAATAATAATTTAGATTTAAAGGGGGGTGTATCCGTTTCAAAATAAATCATATGTGTCAGCCACAATACATTATCCAATTATATATATATATATATATATATATATATATATATATATATATATATATATATATATATATATATATAGAGAGAGAGAGAGAGAGAGAGAGAGAGAGAGATAAAGGTTTCCATACATGACTAATATAGGGGAGGGGGCCACCATAACAATTGATAGGAAAGGTTTATTTCCTATCAAGGCAATTCAAGTAAGGGATTGAGTTACCTCACCATATATGTGGATTGGGCCCCATATATATAACATATGGAGAAATGATTCATTCCATAATAGATGTGATATTATTCATCACCCTATATAGATATATAGTCATGCATTAGGGGAGATATATATATATATATATATCTTGAATGACTTGGCCTTACATTTAATGTATTATTGATGACTAGAGCCTATATCTGTCTATATATTTTTCTAAACCTATTCAACTAGGGATAGGTCATCTCAACACTCCCTTGTCCATCACTTTCATATATATCTCATTTATTTTCTAATGATTATCCATTTATAGATAGGTGAATGGATACATCACTTATCATAGATAAAGGCATATGTAATATCTACACTCACCCACCTGATGTACATATAAATAAAAGCCCATATCATCTTCTCATCTACATAGAGGGGGATTGTGGGAACAAATAATTATGATATAACCTATTATGTATACCTACTCTATCCATCCTACCTATAATTTTCCATATAGACTTGATAATATAACCTATATAAAGTAGAGGGTGGGGCCTATCTAAACTGGATTAGCCCTAGAATATTTATTTCAATTTTTATTGACCCTATATAAATAATATATCCATAGGGAAACTAATATTTTTGAGAACTATCCAAAACACTGATAAAAGCTAAGTGCTTATTCATTATTATTATTATTATTAAGATCATACATGACATGAAATCTTTGAGTGATTAATTCATGATTTGAATGTAATCTAAGATTCTAATGTAAAAATGATATATAGATAGGGCTAAACCTAGCCCAAAATATATAATGTGGTGACTTGACCCCTGATAGTAAGGGATCTTACTTGCTCCCTCTATATAGATATGGGTTAAGGGATATCACTTTCCAACTCTATGTATATGGTGTTTTATATGATCATAGAAAGTGTCACTCACTCAATCAATCCCATTAGGATAAAAAAGAATAGATATATGGGGTAGGGTTAAGGGAGAGAATAAATTACCTAACCTAAATTTACTCATGTCCAACCCTATCCCAAAGGTGGTATTTGAGTGATGCCCTTCATTAAATATTAGGGGCCACATACACACATATTTGTGTTAAAATTCCTTTAATTATTAAATGAAGTGTCAAGTTTCCCTCTCCTCCATATACAACAAGTTGCTTAGCATCCATTTGGTATATATTCATCTACACCAATTTATATATGGAAAGGCAAGTTGGAATATTAATTACAACTCCCCATGTGTGTGTAGGAGTGGTGAAAACTCATAATGGGTATGAGAGACCCCGTCCCCATTATATTATATAATATAATCAAGATGGATGATGCTTATATATTTAATGGTTTGTCATTTTTCCTTGAGATAGATAAATCCTTCCTCCCATCAGTCATCAATTTTATCATGTAGACAATGAATATTAGATGGATAAAGTGGTGATTGAGATGTATGATGGGTATTCCATTATCACAGTGAATACTAAGGGTCTTAGCCAAACTATATCCCCTTACCCAACTCCAACCCACTCAATAGTAGTGATATCTCCTCAAGACCCTCCTCCATCGTAGAATGGAGTGTGAAAGTATTCAAGGTGAATACCCTTATCTATATATGGAAAAGAAGCTAAGGGGATATATTAGGACTAATCCTACTCTAATCCATTATATCTTGACATATATTTAGGGAGTGTGATGTCCCATCCCCATATATACATAGGGAAAGGGATATAGGACTTGATTTATAGATAGATATATAGGTTCAATTGAGGGGAGGGGAAGCATTGGCCAAGAATAAAAAGGGGAGATCAAAATGATAGTTGAAAATTATAGCTATCTATCTAATAACCTATATATATATATGGAAAAGAAATGACCCCATGTATATATATATATATATATATATATATATATATATAGTCATCTAAATATATTCTCAAGGGATTGATGATAATGATTGGTAGTTTTTATCTATCTATATAAGGTAGGGAATATTTACCATCAAAGGGTAGGGTAGCTTTAGTAGTGTACCCTTCATCTAATGTACCCAACTCTTCATATGCCATCTTTATAGTGGGGTTTGTGGTAGATATATCCCATATATAAAGAAAGGGCTAATGAGAAACCATATATCTATATGTAGAGTGTCAACCTTCCTTAAATTTATATGGATATATAGATATATAAGGCATATATAATATAGGATTATAGAGAATTGTTTGGTTAGAGTACATAGTCTATATCTTAGAGAGTATATTTATATTTGATCAAAGCATGTATGTATGTATGTATGTGTGTGTGTGTGTGTGTGTGTGTGTATATATACACACACACACACACACATATAATAGCTTAAAATTTCACCCTTTTAGAGGATGTTTCAAGTCCTCTCATCTAAGCTACACATGGAAATGATCCTAGGTTGTGGGAGACCTCAAGAATCAATTGAACCTATAGATAAGGGATAGCTCCTTTGATATATATATATATATATATATATATATATATATATATATATATATATATATATATATATATATATATATATATATATATATATATATTATAGCTTAAATTTTAACCCTTTTAGAGGATGTTTCAAGTCCTCTCATCTAAGCTACACATGGGAATGATCCTAGGTTGTCGGAGACCTCAAGAATCAATTGAACCTATAGATAAGGGCTAGCTCCTTTGATTCATCACTTATGACAAATAATTAATATACTAAGCTATAAGGAAAATATGAATTATGGAGGTGATACACCAAATTTTATGACCACTAACACTAATTTTCATGTGCACTATGATCTATAAGACTATAATAAGATAAACTTATCCTAGGATGAACCTATTACATCAATGATTTTTAGAGAGGTAAGGTAATATGAGACTATGAGGGAAGATACTTGCCACTTTTAAATAACATAGAACATTTTATGACACTCTTTAGAACTTATAATAGAGAATCAAACTACATGAAGGCAAGAAAAATAAGACAACAAACCAAGGTGATTTAAGTCTACACTTGACTAGATCAAATATTCATAGATCCATACTACATATAAATATATAAGGAAGTAACATAGTCATGTATTGATCAAATTCATACAAAAGATCAGGTATTTACCATACTCCTAGTGGAAGGATGCATTACAATGCCTAACAAGGCAGTACATATAGGAGGAATGAGAGAAGAGAAAGAAAATGGAGGTGTTAAGAACCAATGATGGATACAAATATATCATGGATTAGTTACAAGTGCTAAAAGAGGTTAAAATAGTTATATCATCTTATTCAAAATGTGTTACTTGTGTGATCATGAAATTCAAAGGTGGCATAGGATTTATTAGGTTGAGGAGTTATAATTCATCACTTGAAGGATAGTTATACAATGTTCTCTTGACATATGGTGTTGTTCAGATTTCCTAGAAACTTCCTACACTTTTTTTGATTATTTAACACCTCTCACACCTTGATGAGAATTAAATTTAGGCTCAAATTTCCTCATTACATTCACAATTCCATTTGAATCCTATAACTCCTTGACCAAGCTTTTAATCCTTCTTAAAATAATGAGAACAAGTCTAACACACAATCATGTCTAATTATATTTTAAGGTTTATATTATGGATTTTTAAATTTTTATATGTTTGGTAAAAGATCATATGACTCTTATCACATCTCAAAATCCACTTTTAATGAGCTATTTTTCATAGTCTATTAGTAAAGGTCCTGAAAGAGGCCATAAACAACCTTGTAATAGAGATCCAAATAGGTTTGAGTGCTATTTTTTAGCCTTTTTCATGATCTATGATTCCAAAATAAAATATAAAATTACCTTGGAGTGTAATTGAAAAATGATACTAGGTGTCCATAGGGTTCTTGGAGGTCTTTATGCCATTAGATGGCCTTATAAGGTCTGCAATCTACCTTCTCTTATACGAACAAAAGAGAACACTTCATATAAAATTATCCTTGTTTATTTAATTATATATTGGAACCAATATGGATCATTAAAAGGTTAGGAAAGACCCTCACATCCCCATTCAGTCCCATAAAATTTTATTATTGTTCAAGGACTCCTCAATCACTTCAAAATATGAGAAATTAGAATAGTAGGTGCATAGTTTGGACCATTTACTACTTATTTATCCTAAAATATGATAATATATTACTTAATTACATGTTAATTAGACCAAAAATGTCATAAAAATTCTTCCAAGGTAGTTGGAGTGCATCAGAATCATTCAAACCGCCATTTTTTCCATTGATCTTTGTGAAGGGTTAAACTAACAGTTTTGAAGTCTTATACTTCTTAATGATTGTTCATAAATAATAGGGGATTGATACATAAATTAATTCCATTATTTTAAATTATTTGGAATTAATTAACACATAAAATATCCATTTAGGTCCATACATCTTCTCCTTAGAGTTCTAAGGAAGAACAATGTCCTCTCAAGCTCTTCAGAAGGCACAAATAGGGTTTTTGAGGTAGTTGCTTTCTTGACAAATGTTTATAAAAAAAATTTCCTTAAAGGGATGGAAAATTAAATTTATTTTAATTTTAAAATCCTTAAAAACATTTTTTAATAATTTATACCCCATGTACTTCCTCAACCAACTTACAATATGAGGAAAGTGACCTTCTTAGACTTGTAGGCCTAAGAATGTACTTAAGAGAGCAAGTTTGACAAGGGCATGGAATTAATATGATTGAATTTTAATTGAAAGACAGAAATAAGTTATTTAATATACCATATAATTTATTAAATGATAAATAATCCAAGCATCTTGAAGCCTATTCTGACCCATGCCTAAAGTTTGTAAGTAGTTATGCAAATCTGACCCTAGTGGTTTCTCTTTGACAATTCCTTTTATTACCATGAGTCTAAAAATTTTATAATTTTTTTTAATTATCCTTAAAACCTTTAAACCATTTTATAATCTCCTTATTTAACATATACTTATCCTTACTCCTCATGTTTACCTTGGTAGACTATGTATAGTCTAGTTGATCAAACTTGATCACAATGTTTTATTGTAACTTGGACCATTCAGGTGATTTAAAGGTGTATAAATAAGATATATAAGGTTTGAAACAATGTATTTAAAATTTACAACATCAATTTATTTCCTGGTATCTTCTTATAACTACTTAATTCTGCCTACAACTTGATTTGCCTAACATGAGCGTTTGTAGGAAATTTAAGTACTTTGACCCTAGCAACTCTATCTTGGTGTCTTATAAACATTAAAAGGGTTAAAAAAACTCATGAAAATATCATCAAAATATATCAAAAACATCATACCTCATATTCCTGCAAGATATATCTCTTTCTACTCACTTTCCTCATACAAACCTGTAGGTGTGTATTTTACGTCTCTATCCCACTATAGCTTGATTTTGAGTTGGTTTTATTGTCATTGAGAGATGTTAAAGCATAATTAAAATATTTTTTATATCAATTAATTTTATTTTATATCTTATCCTTTGTCTAATATACTCTTCCATCACCAAAAAACTTCTTGGCATCTCAAGATATAAGGACAAGCTTGTAGATGCAAGTTTCATCTTGATATCACTATAGACCTACATTGGATAGGGTTATTTACATGATTATAAATATATAAAAGTATATTTTCAGGTTTATTAATTACTTTTAAATAATATTAAACCAATTTCATTACTATTTTTTGAAAGATCAAGCTTCCATTTCATGTTGACCCCTTTAGTTTCAATCATGCTTGTAGGTGTACAATCTACCTTGTTATGCATGTTTAGAAATTACTTTACTACATTGTAACATTATTAACTCCTTTAAGAGGTATAATAATTTTGGAATATGAGTTTTTCATCACCATCCTTATTTTTTCTTGAGATCACTTCAACTTTATCAAATCTGATTGTCTCACTTCACCTTAAAGAGATCTGCAACTTAGTGAGAAAGTGTATTTTTATTATCAAAACAAGTATATGCATGGCTCATAGATTTTATTTTGCTCCATTTGTAATATTGAGATCATTATCCAACTATAAAATTATCTCCATTAACCCTAAAACACAAACCCAAGGAGGAAACTAAGCTCATGAGGTTTTACAAGGGTTTTAGGCACCTTATTTTTTAGCAATTATTCATAAAAAATAACCCATGGAATGCTAAAATAATGCATGAAATATTAAGGAAAATAAATGACTCCATTTAACCCTAATATCATTTGACCCAAATCACCTTCTCCTCCATTAATCATTACTGATAAAACTACCTTCTTGAGCTTGTGAAGGAGATCTACAACCTAATGGGTAGATTGAATAGGTTTGGGCCCTTTTTAGGACTTTAAAAGATTTGTATACATTTTTTGATCCTAGAGAAACATTGAGGAAGAATTGGAAGATTTTATAAGACCAATTTATCTTGAATAACTCTCAAATAAATTTTTATAAACTCTCTTTCTACAACAATCTTGTACATTCTACCAAGAAAACCTTATTAAAGCCATAAACTAGGTTCTAATGGTGTTTTCTTCTAGCTTATACAATGTTGATGTAACATGCCAAGACTATACTCACCTTATTTTCCCTACCATTTCTCATTATTTCTCTATTTTAACATTAAAAATGGTGATTAGGTAGTTACAAAAGTGTTCCAATGTTTGAAAAGTAGTTATAAGTCATCTTTGGCAAGACGCACGTCCAAGTATAAGTGTCATGACATTCCACAAGTGTTAAATGACATAAGATACCCATATTTAATGATATATACCATCACTCTTGACCATCTCTCAAGATTCATTTTTCAATTTTGGAATAATGAATACAAGGAAAAGTAAGGAAAACCTTAAACATTCAAAAAATAACTTAGTTTCTCCAAAAGCTTGAAAGTGTAATGTTGTCAATTCACCATCTTTTATCCTTGGTTTACTTTCTCAAATTAGAACATATCTGTTCTTATAGGGTCACCATATTCTTTCCTTGATCATGATTCAAACTTGACTTTACAATCAAACCTTAACCTTTTCAAAATTATCTTAATCTATGTTAATCACATTAGAGGTGACCACATTAACTATCTTGATGACAAGACTATGTGATTTAAATCCATATCTAACTAGACCATTCTAAAAGACTCTAAAATTTACTAAGAATGACATAATGACTATCACTATGAGACCAACCGTGACCATGACAAATCCCTTTAGATGACTATCAACAATTTTTTTTTATTGAGGTTAAAAGGGGAATTTTTTTTGAACTAGGATTCCTAGACCCCAGGATAAGCACAAAAAAAAGAGAAACAAAGGTATAGTACAGACCAAGAGAGAAACTAATACAAAATAGGGACAAATATAACCAAAACATAGCCTATAAATAAAAAATAAACATAAAAGGATAATAAAAGAGAAGCCTAAACCTACTCCAAGTCTAAATTTCCTTAGACGTCCTCCCAATAGATTTTCATCCTTTTGAGATTAGCATCAATTTAAAATGATAGTTTTCCTTTGTCAAAGTCTTTATAGGACACATTACATTTCCTTTACTTACCTTTCTCTTTACCATAATTCTTAGCTTTGAATAACTCTCTAAGGTGTGCTCTGAGGTTCTCAACATTTTGAATCGCCTCATTCATGGCAGCCTTGTTGTAATTTACCAGGAAATTGATGTTTTTTAATCTTCTCATTCTCATTCTCCAAAATATCCACCCTAAATTGGAGGATATATAATTGTTGATCCTCCTCCTTAGTTTTAGTGATTTGGTTCAATCTGATGTTCTCATTCTACAAAAAATTGACTTTCCCTTTAAGATATATAAATTCCCTCATGAACCAGTACATGATAGACTTTTAAAGGTCTAATTATTCAACCATTTTGTCTACATTCTCCTTGCCCTTTATGGAAATAATAATATTATTGAAATTCTCAAGGATCTTTTTATTGATTATCAGAAGGATCATTACCTTTATCTTTGGATTCATCTCTAATGAGGCTACCAAATACTTATCATTATAGCCTCATCCATGCTTAGTCTATGTCCTTTTCCATGTAAATCTCATAACTATTTGTCACTAATGCAAATGAATGGATGAAGTTATGATTTGGTATGTTCATTAATATCTATATGTGTTATGTTATGAATTATTGATGCTTTCCCTTAATTGAGTCATATTGGTGTAACTTTATCTAACAAGCATTTGAAGGGTCATGTAAAGATACCGAATCTTGCTAAAACCATAGCTTCTACAAACTACTTTTAGCAACTATAGGCTTCACCTACAGGCTAGCTACAACCATTACAGAATTCCTACAACAATTGTAGGCTTCACCTATAGGTTATCTGTATCCACTATAGGATACCCACAATAATTTTAGGCTTCACCTATAGGCTGCCTATAACCACTGTATAATACCCACAACAACTATAGGCTTCACCTATAGGTTGTTTACAACCATTGCAGAGTGCCCACAACAATTGAAGGTTTCACCTAAAGGTTGTCTATAGCTACTAAAGAGTGCCTACAACCACTATGCAAAGCAAAGTCATTATTAAGGAGACCTTGTAGACACACCTAACTATCTTGGGAAACTAAATGAATGATTGACAATAGTCATAGTTATTGTATGGATTCCCTACATGTAAGGAGAGATTGGATGTGCTGCCAAGGATGGTAAAGACAAGGATAATGAGAAAAGACAAAAGGAAATAAAATAAGAAAATAATATGCCTTATCTCTAACTTTGTTAAACCTAAAACAAGTAACTTTGGTTACTAACTACTTGAAGGTTGACTAGGGTAGTTTCTAAGTATTTGTATTCTTTCCTAGTTTGGTGTTTTTAGTTAAGAGTTAATAAACTACCTTTTGTATTTAAAGGTAGAACATAGATCAGATTAAGAGTTAGAAAATTTTGAGGAAATAATAGTAGAAGTTTTTACTCTATCTTTTGTGTCTATAATTGAGTAATGAGAAAGTTGAATTTGTAAGAAGTTTGTGAATTCTCTTAGAGAAGGATTGGATCTTAGTTCTAAATGAGGAAGGGTCCACTCAAAAAGAGATGATATGAAGATCTTGACCCTCTTTAATTATTAGTGTGTTTTGTAAGTTTATTTTACTGTTAAGTTTTATTATATAAGTGTGATGCATGTATGATAAATAACTTTGGAATAGTTTTATAATTCTATCACAATAATTCTATAATATATCTATCTGGTAAATTTAGCATAAATTTATTGTACTATAACTATAAAGTTTATTTCTAAATTAGTAATGCATATATAGTGCTAACACTCTTGAAAAGCTTACGCACCCAGGGTTGATAATTAATGTTTAATCAGATTGGTGAATCTGGTAATCATTGGGTAATTAGTTTGCACAATAATCTCTAGCTACTCCTTTCCTAACTTTAGGAGGCTTAGTCTAAGCCAACATATCCCTCTTATCCTCATTATTATGATCATCCTTATTCTCATTTCTACCATCTTCAACTACAATGGAGTCTCCCATAGAATGTCCTATTTTACCCTACTTACCCTATTTGCCCTGTGGGTCCACCAAAGTCCTGGTCATACTCCTTAGATGTTTTTTGATATTGTCTTACATCTTAGATGTTTTCATCTCAACAACATTAATCATTTTATCAATTGGTATCTTGGAAGTATTGACCTTTACATTATTTCTAGTGCTCCTAGGGTATTTAATCCACACCTTTTTGATTTTCCTAATTTCCACTGGTACATTCTCCACATGTTTCTTTTGAGATTGAGAGACAACTAGATTGATATGATTCATACCGATAAAGTATTTATGAATGAGATATATCATCCCTTCATGTTTGAGAGCTAGATAATTTCCTTTTTTAACTTCAAGATAGAGACTTCAATCAAATATAGGATGAATAAAGGTAGGCTAAATGGGATGTTATGCCAAAAATAATTCAAAATCATAAAAAAAGACCATATAATAATGTTAAACCTACCTTCCAAAGTGAAATATTGCATTAGATGATAGGGGACATTAAAATATGGCCTACGCAATGATTCATGATCAAACCCATTATGCAACATTTCTATAGCTTCCCCTTCCTCTAGGAATATCTCCTTGTCTCTTTGATAGTCTTTGGCAAACTTGTATATTTTATTTTCCTCAATATTTAAACCTATTATATGTGCAATCAGATCCTCTATGATTTCCAAACTAACTCCATTAATATTGATGGTTCTATCTTCTAAATCATTCACAAACATAGTCAAAATATGCCTATCATGTCCTTATATTTTTTCCATGAACCCTAAAAATACCCCACCTTGTAGTGCCTTCCAAATTCTCTCATTCTTCTTCACTTATTGTGGTATTTTAGGTTTTATTATGTTTGGTAACCCCATTATGCTCCCATTAAAACACCAATATAGAGGTGAAATAATATTTCCCAAATTCACATTGTAGACTCCTCAACATAGAACCAAAAACTATTTTTGCTACTTTTGGTTATTAAACAGTCTAATAGATACACCAAAAAATCTAGAAACTTCTTAAGAATCCCAATAGAAAATAACCAAACCATTATAAGACAACAGATATAAATAATATTAAGGTCCTAATATCTATTTCCCCTAGGCTTTAAAGGCTTCCAAAATTCTTCATATGTTATGTTCATTAGATAAACCTTCATTTTTTATCCTTTAGACAAGGTCCCTAGGAAGCTCTTTATAGTCCATCCAAGAAGTTTTCCCCAAAGAGGTCACACCCTTATTTTCAAATCAATCTGATATAGAGTTTACCTCCCTATAAATGTGTTGAATAATGACTTGATGCATGGTGTCTAGAATGCCTATATATTCCTTTATCACTTGTTTAATGGTCTAGATGAAGACAATTTTCCTAGACAAACAATTCAAGATAATAAGAGAATATCCCTCTATTATGAGTTTTTAAACTCTGAATTATTTTTAAAATTTAATCCTCCATATAGATGCAAGTGCTTCAGCCCAATGGTTATAATTGACTTCAATATCTCCATCAAAATATATAACCAAATTTCCTTGATGGTCTCTTAAGATATCGCCTCCTCCAACTGGGCATGGATTCCCTTTTGAAGATCCATAAAAGTTGAGATTTGGACTTCACAAAGGAGGGGGTTTCCATTTACTTCTTTTTCTAAGTTCATCTTTAGGATTTAGATTACCTATCTTGGAGATATCAATTTGTTAGTTATGAGCTGGAATTTGTTCAGACGGGAGAAAACTTTTACCTTTCTTATTAGACACAATGTTATAGGTCTCTAGAATGTTTTCAAAAATCCTTTTGGATATTACTTTGTTCTTTATTTTTTGATCTCTAGAAATACTATTATTGTGCTCTCCCCAAATTCCCCAAATGATATGAGGAAAATAAATTTTCCATATTTTCTTGAGAAGGGAATTTTGAAATGGGAACTCCCATTACTACCATACATCCATAAAAAAAAACTAACTTGCACCTAGCCAACATTAAATTTTTAAAGAAAATAACTCTAAATTTATTGTGAAAAAGGGTTTTCCATGAGTAGATAGAATATAGATTCATTATCATTTTCATAAAGGACACATATATTAGTTAAAACACATCCTCTTCTTAAATTATCCATGGTAAGAATTCTATTTTGAACCACTACCCAAAGAAAGCAATTTATTTTAGGAATGAGCCATTTGTCCCATAACATCTCCTAATTACAAGTGTCTTCAGGATTTTGATCTAAGAGATCATACCCTGATTTAACTTTGTAGTGGCCATTTAAAGACTCCTTCCAAACAAGGTGATCTTCTCTATTAATGAAAGGTATATGAACATTTCTTAGCAAGTTATTAAGATTAGATAACCTCAATGAATCCTCCTAATTTATGTTATCTAAGATTAATATTTTCTATCATTTAGTGCCTTCTACCACCAACTAATACTCTTGAAATTTATACCCATATTTATTGTGGATACCCTCTTGCAAATGCTATCATATCTCACTTTGATTAATTGGATAATCTAAGGCTCATGAGTCTTTACAAAAATCTATCTTGTCACCATTTCCAATATACCATTTATAACTAGTTATAATTGATTCCTTATTAGAAATTAGGTAGTTATAGAAATGAGAGATTCATAAAAAATGATCTTCTACAAGAATGTTAATCAGATCATGACCCTTTAAGTTTTGAAAGAGAGTATTTTATCCCAAAAAATGTTAGTCTTTAGAAATCTCCACACAAACTTCAAAATAAGTTCTCTATTCATCACTTGCAAGTCCCTTAGACCAAGAATGCCATATATATTTTTTAATAGACTTTATTCCATGCAATGAGGTGAAATTTGTTTATTTCTTCAGTTCTAACCCAAAGAAAATTCTATTGTATCTTAGATAACGTATCTCAATGTAATTTGGTAAACTAAAAAGTGAAAGAGACTATCAACAAAGTTAAGATCATGATGACCAAAGTTATAAATACCACTCACCAATGGTAGCCAATTTAGGCTAACAAGTTCAATTCATCTCATTATTATATGTAAAGGTACATGAACCTCATACCTCATTATCTAGAGATGAGGATGGCTAGATAGACAAATATATAGATAAATCTAAGGGTGGGTGGGGTTGGGGTAGGATAGATATTAATGTCCCATATATAGGTTTGATGTTGAGGCTAGATTTACTCTATATGCTATTTAATAGCCATAGGTATTATCCTACCCATATATGGGGCACTCCCCTACGCCTATTTATATAATAGTCCAATGACCATGTAGTATTGGTCAAATGGAGAATAAATTTATGGTTATGGTGTTATTGACTATCTATCTATAGGGGAATCTAATCTTAGCCACCCTATACCTCTCATGGGTCTAATAATAGGTCATTAGCCTAGATGTATCACTATAGTCTCCCCTAAAACATATATCTATAACCCAAATTGTCCTTAGTATAGTTGATTATCTGTAGTCTAATATAGATGGTCTGAGTATCACTGATCATAACTTTAGGTTAAGAGACCCCTATATAGATAGGCTTAGCTTCAATTACCATAGTGTCCCAAGATAACTATAGATATGATGATAATTCAACTAAGTCCAATTGACCCCTATCTTTATATGGAATTTTGAATAGTCACATGTCTATCCATATGGGGGTATCCCAACTTGTCAAAAGGTTTAAAAATATGTCCTATCTCCTATGGATGGGTGGACAAGAGTCTTAGTCATGAGGTTATATTTCCTATCCACACTCCACCTGATATATATCTATAGGGTCTTGATTCTATTTTATATTTCCTCACTACCCTCAGGTTAGATTATTAGTTATCACATGGGAGGTTTCCTCTTTATTCTTGTGCAAGACATAATCAAAGGTTTGAATCCATTCCATAATAAAAGGTTTAAACCCTTCCACTCCACTCCAAATCTATACTTCCAAATATTCCTTATCTCAATAACTAATTTATATAATAGAGGGGGTCATCATATCTATACATAGGGCTATATCTATTCACTAACCTAATGGAATGGTAATGTTCCCTGACTGAATGGTTCTTCTTTAGTTATTTAAAATATGCTATAAAACATACACCCTATATGATATTTGGGATGGTTTGAACTATATATCATATTAGGAGATAAACCTTATAGATATAGATGGGTATGTATAAAATTAATAGATCTAATCTCTATTGATGGGATGGGTCCTATAATTTATAGCCATAACTCTATGTACTAGCTAGATAAACAACCAATTATCATTTTACATATATAATATAATTATATTTATATCCCAACCTTCATTAACTTTGGAGTGGATGTAAGGAGTGGGATAGTAGGTTGGTTCAATTCCCTATCTATAATCCATATTAGATAATATATGCTAATCAGATACTAGCATGTCACCACATATAGATAGATAATAGAGGGGCCTCTATAAAATGAATTGCATAGACCACAGATATATATAGTACTATAGAGATTCATCGAGTCCTAGTTATATATAGGGTTGGATTAACATTTGACTTGATTGATTTTAGGTTAGATGTGAAATTAGAGCCTTGATACCTATCTATCTATATCTATCTATCCAATCCCTACCCAAATTTAGAATAGAGTAGGCCACAAGAGAGAGTATATTCCCCTCGATCTTCTCAATTTATCTTATAGCTCTTTCTTTATCTCAATTCCCAACTATACAAATGATATATTATGGTATAGTATGATAGAATATAAGGTAGGTCATGTAGTAGCATACCATATATATACATAGGAATTTAATAGGCCTATACTATAAAATAAAGAGAGGGAGATCCAACATGATAATTCCTATCTCTATCTTTATGCTCCCCTTCCCATATATATCCAATATACATAGCGATCCCCTCTCATATATCTATGTGGGCCCCCTATATATATAGGCCATTATAATAACACATGACCATCAAAGCAACATCTAGATATAGTCATATTAGAGAGCCATGGGAGCTTGATTTAATATATCTAGTAATAGTAGGGAGAAATGGCAGTTTGGGTTATATATATATATATATATATATATATATATAAACACACACACACACACACATAACTCGGATATAAACCTTGATCTAACTATTGGAGGTTAGGGGAGTATATATGCATGCATGTATCATGTATGTGTGTGTATGTCTATATATGTATGTATGTATATACACATATATACATGTGTGTGTGTGTGTGTGTGTGTGTGTGTGTGTGTGTGTGTGTTTATTTATGTATGTATACACACACACACACACACACACACACACACATTCTATGCTCTAAATTGAGGGATAGGGCCTTAATCAACTCATCAAATGATGTTATGATTTTAGCTATTTGAGGTACTTGGTTGAGTGCATAGGCTATATATATTCAACTCAATGATGGGGAGAGGCCCCATATATAGACAGGGCTTAATATAAGGTGGGCCTCCATTATATAGTTGACTTTCATTAATATATCAATCTATATATGGAGAGGAGCTGGTAGACCTAGATATGCCATGCCCTTTAGTCTATAGTTAAATTTTATCTATCTATCTATAGAGAGGAGAGGAGTGGGTAGAACCAATAGGGGGTGAATAGATACATGGATATTAAATATTTATCCGCCTCCCCTATATATCCATATATATGTGTCCTCCCCATATATTATTATCTATAAGGGAAGGGGCAGAAACAAGGGTTTAAAAGTGGAGTGCCACCTATACACTCACACTATGGATCCCTCACACTAACCATCTATAGTTTTGAGGTAGAGAATAGAAAGGGTGTGATAACCATATAGTCTATAAATTATATTTATCTAGGGAGATTACCTTATACTCTATATACATTGACCACATGTATAGTTTTCTCAAGAGATGTATCTAAATAGTGTGGGCCCCTATCTATATATTTTTCTCTCTCCCATCGCTTTCCTATTTGGGGACATTCTATATCTCCATATCTCCAAGACTCAACTAAATTTATACATATACATTTATGAAGTAACTCAACCAATGACTAGACATTTCATTTATACAACCAAACCCCCTATCTATCTATATCTATATATAGGGTTAATTATATGATGCACCTATCTCTATATTTTCACTCATCCCTATTTAATCTAAATCTTTATATGGGGTAACAATTATATATTGTTCCAATGAAACTATATACATACTACACTCACCCTGTATATACATAAGGTTATTAGTAGAGACATGCATAATATATGATCATGAGATATTATTGATAGTGTTACTTCTATGGGGTATATATAGAGGGGATACTTCTTCCCATGGCATTGATTTTTTGGGGAATACATATAGAGGGTATATTACTTTCCTAATATCTTCAACATAATGGTAAAATACCATTCAAAATATGTTCATGTCCCCAACTATTGACAACCTCCCTCTCCATCCTACCCTCTCCCTCAAGATGGTCTATAATATATATAATATAGGGTCATCCATTCCACTATTCATATTCATCCATCCAAGATCCTAAGATTCATTAATCATGACCTTATATATAGATCTAGGGGATTGGAAATTCCACTATTATAAGATCCCACCACCTTGATTCCCTAATTTTAAGATGACCATAATGAAATAGGAGAGCCATAAATAGATAGGGTGTTGATAGATAGACTCATGTGATATTGATATCTATAAATATGATAATATTTAAGTATATATATGGTGATAAATAGAATGAATATAATATAAGGGCATTTATGTATAGTATGGGCACTCACCAAAAGAGTATAGTCCTCATCTGACTATATTTCATTACTACCTTAAGTCCTATAATAGGAGATAACATGACCTAAATAATATGTTTCTCACATCATAGGTTTATAAGACCACCTCTACTAGAGTATTTTATTAACCTGATAGATAAGTTGAATGGTCCACAACTCTTATTGAAATAACTAGGGTTTGGGGTATATAGATAAGGGAGGGGAATGGTTGTTGAGTTATCATAAGTTAGATAACCAAGGCATATCCAAATATATTTTCTTATGGTAGAGTCTTCCATTAAGTATATAAAAATATATACTTGGTCATGTGTTCCAAGTTTAGACTCAGATTATTCATGATCATAGATCAGATTCGCAACCACTAAATTATTACTAGCTCACCTGAAGGTATGGAACAACCATGGCCTTTTGATCTTCCTTAGATGGAATAAAATCCATAGTGAATGATTTGATATCTTTGAACCTTATGCAAATGGGATGTCCTCAAAGTAAATCCACATCATTGGAGATTATATATATTAGTATTAGATATTTATTGCTTAGAAGGATATTAAATATAAGCCTAAGACAATTATCCATGGAGAATATATTCCAATAAGTAAGTGAATTTATACACCACTATAGGTATTGGGAGAGGTTTCCCCTCTATCTTTGTATATAGGCTAGCTAATAGGGGATATTTTCCATTTGGAGATAGCCATCATATATTAGTAGGTTATCAAGATAGGGATAAAATAAAGAATAAAATTTCATCATCAAGATCAATATTCCTAGATTCCATTCCAAATGGTGATTCCCATCCCATTAAAACTATCAATGGGTAGTGATCTATTTGGTAATTTTTGTCCCACCTATTCCAAGAGCATTATTTCTCACATATGAGGTTGCCTCTCTTTCCTTGGGAAAGACTTAATCAAAGGTTTGAATCCTTCCAATCCATAATAAAGGTTTAAACCCTTCCACTCTACTCTAGATATTTATTTCCAAATGGTTCTTAGATCACTAGTTCATATATAATGAAGGAGGTTTCCATATTTATATATATGGATATATATGTTCCATGATTTGATTGATTGGTTTTGGGACCTAAATGAATGGATACTCTTCATATATTCAATTTACACTACATGAGATATACCATATATGATATCTAGGATAATTTCAATTATATATCATATCAGGATAACATTGTTATAGATACAGATGGGTGTATATCTACTACTTAGATATGACCTCTATTGATGGGAATGGGGCCAACTATTTATAACCATAACTCTATATACCAACTAGACAACTAACCGATTATTATTTTACATATATAATATAATTTTATTTATATCCCAACCTTTATTACATATGGAGTCTATGTATGGAGTTGGATAATAGGTTGGTTCATTTACCTATTTATCATCCATATTGTATAGGATATGCTAACATATATATAGAGAGAGGGACCCTCTAGATAGTGAACTACATGGACACATATATATACACACATACATACATACATACATACATATATACATACATACATACATACATACATAGATATATATGGTCATTTCCAAATTTATATACAAGGGACCCTCCCTTAAATATAGAGGGTGAAAGGATCACTATGGGGTCAGAGGCACTCTATCCCACACACACACACACACACATGTATGTATGTATGTATGTATGTATGTGTGTGTGTGTGTATATATATGTGTGTATTTATATATGTATATGTGTGTGTGTATGTATGTATATATGTATGTGTGTGTGTGTGTGTGTGTGTATATAGACACACACATAGATATACATATATACATATACACACACACACACACACACACATATATATATATATGTGTGTATATATAGATGTGTATATATGTATGTATGTGTGTATATATATATGTATGTATATATGTATGTGTGTGTGTATATATGTGTATGTATGTATGTGTATATGTATATTATGGTCTATTTTTTCACTTGACACTCAATCAACCCATATCATCTATATGGGAGGCCTAGGAACTCAACTGATGAGCTGAGGAAATTTAGACACTCAACAAATATAGGGTCATTTATGTGCTCAACTACCTTTACTATAGGTTTGGGCTCAAGCCCTATCCATACTCTATATGGGGTAGGGTTGGGGGTTCATGAATATTATCTCTCTATATAGTCAAGGGAAGCTATATAGAGAGTTAGAGTCAGAGTTAGAGTGGACACTCCCCTACCCATAGAGATCTAATATCAATTAGAGGAGGAGGGTGATCAAAAAAATTCCTTTGATGTATATATATGAGAAATTGACCTCATTGATAGAG
>JARHVA010004007.1:1730000-1738881 GCA_037957365.1 Torreya grandis
TGGATTCCTCTCAAAAAATTATACAAGTTCAAAAAAATGGTACACCATTTCAAGGTTGTATGCAAAAGTTATGACTATTTTAAGTCAACATATTTAAGCTCGGGGATCTCCCTGAAGTTTTAAAATGTTGAACTCTAGATCTAACTATTGAAATTTGGTGATTCATTGAGACCATATGATTTTGATTTTTTTTTTTGAAATTTAGCTTATTATTGGTTTGTTTTAGGTGTTGGGTGGATTTGAATCATATGGGAGCTTAAATATAGGTCTTAGAAGGTAGATACACTCAAGATAGATACACAGGAAGATGAAAGGACATGAGGTGTATTAATTTAGTTCATAACTCTTGGACTTATTGAATGCATCCAAGAGGTATTATTGTGTATAAATATGGACATGTAGAGCTCATTAAAATATATGAGAATAAAGGAGAGGGTATCAAATCATTAAATCCCAACATTCAAGTGGATGCAATTAAGGAATGTATTAATTTGTTCCTTCATCAAATCATTGTTTTATGTGTATTAATGAGTTTAATATTACACAAATAAGAAATTTGAGTTCAATATTTATTTATTAAGAGACAATTATTACACAAACCATTGCATAGATCCTTACAATTTTGGGATCCAGAAGGTTGGTTTTACCTTATAAGCACAAGAAAGCAAAAGCTTGTAAACTACAAAACATAATGGATATGAGGGAGTATGGCTTAAATATTTCTAGAGTTTTTTCATATTAGTTTTCTCCAAAGTAAGTATTATGTTAGCTCTCTTTGTTGATGTTTTTTTGTCCTTAGTATGCATGTTTTCATTCCTTGCAACTATCATAATACAATAACACATAAGAGAGATCAATATTAATTTTTAACAAGAATAGTATGTGTTTATTAAACATTAAATATCCTCACATCTATTATTTCACTTATATGAAATAATTTTAATTACATTCATGGAGTAGTATCATGTTTAGATTGTGTAGTGATGCATGCAATAAATGTAGCATTCCAAGATTGCATGTGAAGGGATGCATAATATTTTATTTGTTTTAGATGACAATCATTAGAGTTAGAATACATATAAAAATAACATTTTAGGTATTTTTCTATGAAATAACACTTAAGAGAATTATATTATTTAAAATAATATGTATTGGTGAAACTAAGATTTGGATATCCACCTAGATTATGGATCAGATTGGTATTAGAGTGGGTTTTCATTTTTCCTTGAAGGGGTTTCCTAACACATTTACACTTTATGTTATATATATTATTCCCTATTTGTTTGTTGACAAGGTTCAATTTTTTCACTTTAAAGTTTAAAACCATGGGAAAGGCTTTGAAGAGAGAAAGGTTTCGACAACTTGAATAAATAAATTAGAAATTTGAAGAGGGAAACTCTGAATTAAGAAAGTTTTGGAAACACTTAATAGATGAGAATCAAGAGCTTAAAGATAGAGTGATAAAACATGAATAATTTATCATGGGTATAATTGAAGAGTTACAACATGTGTTACAAACCAAGGAAGATATGTTGACAAAGTTATAATATGGTGAAGGCATGGAGGAGATAGAAGAGTCTACCATGCCAAAGAGACCATCCTCTACCAAAGATGCAAAAACCATGACTGAGGTATGTAAAGTAATAACTCCAGCATATTCTCTTTCATTCCATCAAGATCAAGATGTTTCCTTTGGTAAATTTGAGAAACATACTAAGGGTGTTGGCTCAAAATTAATAATAGAGATGGGTTATCATGGAAAAAGACCTTGACATAAATGTTCAAGGAATTACTAATACCATAATGGTTGGGTAAATGCATCAATATGTAGGTTTTGGATATGTTAGTGGAAAACAAGCAGATAGAGAATTATTTAAGACAATTGAATAAATAAAGCTTTAGAAAATAGATATCCCAAGACACTACTCTACTAAAATAACCCATGAAAGGTAATGGCATAATTTATTTTTTAAAAACTAATGGGGAATTTGATTCTCAAAAGAATGGGTATGTCTATCATGAAGAGGAAGGTAGAATTGAGCCACCTCAAAGGGACAATAAGGAGTCTTCAAGAAGAAGACATCAACTCCATGAAGAAGGAGATATCACATTGTCACTCCAAGGGAATGAATGCAAGTTGAAAATAAGAAAGAGGTAGTGTTTCAATGGTGGGAAGAAAATCAATAAAGAATCCAAAAAATTTACAAAGAGAGGTGAATATACCAAAGGATTAAAAAATTACCACTTCAGTATGTTTTCACAAAGGGAATTTCAAGAAGGTATGGAAAAAACAAATCTCCTAATTTTTCCTTCAAATGTAAAAAGAATGGTCATATAGCACAAAATTGTTGGTATACATATCCATATTAGTTTTATCGAATGAATAACCATTGTGTGTCCATGTGTTGGATGAGCATATCCATCCAAAACAATCTCATGTCCTTTAAGAGGAAGTATGCAAGTTTTAAAGACCGATTTCCAAATATAAATGTGAAGAAGAGAAACAAGGGAATTTTGTCTAAAAGAATGAGAAAGAATTATTGTACTTATTATAACATGAGTGGGAATTGACATGAAAAGTATTGGGATATTTATCTACAACTTCACCCAAAGAATTGCAAGAAGCATTCTAAGAAAAAGAGGCATCTACAAGAAAGAGGGAAGTTGTTCATGCACCTACAAAGTAAGAGGTAACTAATGATTAAGCTTATCCATCATATCCAATTGAAAATATAGAAACTACATAAGCCCATATATCTCAATAATAATATAAGAGAGAGCAACCCATTTAGGATCACCCATCACCATTGCCAAAAGGTGAAAAGTCAATCCTTAGAATAGTTTCATAAATCATATTTTGATTTATAGTTAAAATTTATCCAATATTCAATCCAGCAAGAGAAAACATCCTATAGAGGAGTCCTCATAACCATTGCAAGTGGATAATGGTAATATTTTAGTTCCATAGATAAATTATATGCATATCTAAATATGTTATTTGTCATGCATTTGTAAGCACCTCCAAATTAATTGTGATGTTCCATTGTTGAAAGAAACAAGCTAACCTCTTTTTTATGAGAAAATGGAGAAATGTCACTCATTAAGAGTTAATATGGAGCATCCATAACATAAATTTTGAGAATCATGTGTATGAGTAACCCATTACAAAAAATAGGTTGTATCATTTTTAACATTTTTAAGTTCATGTTAATTTTCAAGTTAACATTATTTCCTTCTCAATTTCTTGTAGTAAATGACAAGATGGAAGGAAATGGCACTCTAATTTAATATATAGATCCAAGATCAAGTTAAATACAAAGGTATAACAAAGGTGACATCATATTAGTTTTCATTCCCTCTCCATATAAATTCAAAATTTCATCATGTGTAGAATGTCTAGTTGGCTACAAATGTTTTAGCATGCATTTGTAAAATCATGTGATTATAGTATAGAGATATAGGCTAGTTTTCATAAATTAGAACTACTTTATAATGCCTATGTTGACTATGGTATGCACATAATAGATGTAGCAAGGTGTATCATGCATTTTTAGTTGTGTATGTACATTAAAAAATATTGTAACAGGTTATTCATCTTTGGAGCGAGCTCTATATGCATACTCTGGAATTGATTCAAATTACTACTATATGATAATTCAATGGAGGGAGAATTAATGGAATGATACCATATCATTAATACATGTTGAGAAGTGCATCCATGGTGAATAGCACTCTACAATAAGACTGCTTGTTTTGATGGATGTATATTTTGGCATCCATTTTTCATTCATTGAATATATTTTTTCCAATGTATATTGAATTTTTTTTAATTCAAAGTTTAAGTTACAAGATATGGGAAACTTTGTAAATGTATTTGTGTGTTTCTAGTCCATGTATAGTGAATTTTTTTATAAGACACAATATATAGACAATTTATAAGAGTGGTGAAATGTTGTAACACCACCTATATAATTTAATATTTTTATTCACTTGTTGAAATCATTGTTAACATCATGGAGGATGTTTTATTATCATCTCCTCATGGAGAAATTCATGCTATCCTAAAATCATGTGTATTGTAGAAAATGGGCTAAGAGGGATAGCTACAAAGAATACTGAGACACCGAAGAGTGCAATAAGGTCAATTGGAAAAAAATGGAACCTAAATAAGGCATTACCAAAGAGTGATCAGATTGGAATTTTAAACAAGGTACTATCCAAAAAATGACTAGATTGGAACCTAAAAAGGTATTGTTCGAAGGATGATACATTGGTTTCTCACTTGGGAAGATAAAAGGTAAATATTTATATTTTTCTTTACAACTTTTGTGA
This sequence comes from Torreya grandis, assembly GCA_037957365.1. Lineage (NCBI taxonomy): Eukaryota > Viridiplantae > Streptophyta > Pinopsida > Cupressales > Taxaceae > Torreya > Torreya grandis. The sequence goes on from JARHVA010004007.1 coordinate 1,734,333, forward strand.
GACCCAAAAATATTAAATTTTGGGCATGTGATCATAAATTTGGTCATGTTTGTCATCTAAATCATTTTGTAGAATAATAAACTATAAAAAATGAGTAATTTATAAAATATTAAGGCCTAAAAAATATTAGTTTCTATTATACAAGCTAAAAATCATATTTTTAGATCAAAGTTAATTTTTAATTACATATTTGGATTACGCTTGAAAAATTAGACAAGTTAAAAATCAAAGGCACACCATTTTGAAGTCATATGCAAAAGTTATGATTGTTTTAATTTGGCATATTTAAGCTCTAAGATCTCCCTGAGGCTTCAAACTGTTGAACTCTAGAGTTAACTTTTTAACTTTGGAGCTTCACCAAGACCATGGTATTTTTAAGTGTTTTTTGGAATTTAGATTCTTAATGGTTTAATTCAAGTTTTGGGTGGATTCCAAGCATATGGGAGCTTAAATATAGGTCTTAGAATGCAGATACACTCAAGATAAATGCATAGGAAGATAAAAGGACATGAGGTATATTACTTTAGTTTCTAACTCTTGGACTTATTGAATGCATATAAGAGGAATTATTGTATATAAATATGAAAATGTACAATTCATTTAGATAGAGAATAATAGTGGAGAGGGAAACAAAGCATTGAATCCCATCATTCAAGTGGATGTAATTGAGGAATGCATTAATTTGTTCCTTATTAACTCATTATTTCTATGTGTGTGAATGAGTTGAATACTACAAAATTGAGAAAGATGAGTTTAGTAGTTATTTATTAAGAGACAATTCTTCCACCAAACATTTCAAATATCATTACAAGTTCGGGAGCCATAAGGTTGGTTTTTCCTTGTAATCCCAAGAAGGCAAAATCTTGTAAACTTCTAAACATAGTGGAGATGAGGAAGAATGGATTCACTTCTACTGGAGTTTTGTCATATTGAATTTATATGGGGTATGTCTTATATTATCTCTCTTTGTTGATTTGTTTATTTCCTTGGTATGTATGTTTTCATTCCTTGTAACTAGAATAATAAAACAAACACATAATAGAAATCAATAGTAATTTTTAACAAGCATGGTATGTGTTTATTAAATTTCAAATATCTTCACATATATTATTGGACTTATATACAAGAATTTTAAGTTATCCATGGAGTAATAACATGTTTAGAGTGTGGATGAATGCATGTAACATATGTAGCATGTGAAGATTCCATGTGAAGGCCATAATATTTTATTTGATATAAATGATAGTAATTAGAGCTGGAATATTTTAAAATAAGTGTTGTTATATGACATAATTGTTGACACAATGGATTACACCCATGGACAGGAGGCTGAGCTCCTGCCTTTTCCACATGCAACAATAGAAACTCCCCTCTCACTTGTGGGACTAACAAAGCTAGAGGGGAGAGTCTCTAGATGAGGGCAAGCTCCCTCTGATGTATCTTTTAGGCCCTAGTTTCTCCTCCTGCTAACAAACAAATGTGAAAAAGGGGGGGGGGGTGAAAAGGGAGAGAGAGATGCTGAAAATAGAACCTAAGCCTAAAAATGAAAAGGTGATACACCAAAAAAGGTTGATCTACTCTGCCTGAACATACACTTTCCATTGAGAACCAGCTCCCATACACTTCATCTAACATGAGAAAAACTTCTGCATCAGTGGGTTAGGGGTCCATGGAGATACAGGGAGGAAATAACTACTAGAGGCATTCTGAGACACACTACAACAGACTATCAACTTCACCTATACTCCTCTAGGGACACTTCTGACATACCTGTAAAAGGAAACTCAAAAAATGCACCAGACACACTGAAATCATTTTGAAAAAGCATTAAGAAAATGACTTAACATAGAATCAAGGAATAAACACATACTAAAGATGCAAAACTCAGAATGGAGGTAAAAAATGCTATGTTTCTATTCAAGGTAAAATTCTGGCAGAGCTCTGCCTTACAAACCCAAAAGATTTTTGGGCAGAGTTTTGCCTTAAGGTTGAGAGTAGATCCTTTCTCAAATGAGAAATTTTACAATTTATAGAGGAAGAAAGAGGCCATTTTGGTGCCTTTTTACGAGTGACCCATGTGCCTTTTGATCATTAGGATGAGGAAGCCACCTAAAGATAATGTTGTGTTGGCCCCTGTCATGATTCAAAATTATGGGCCACACTATTTGTCTGCTCATCAATGCAAAATAAAGAAAATGGGTCACGTCATTCACTGTTTACACCTCTTGATGATCACATGGTAGGTACTATATCAACCACTAGAATAACTCTTTGAGTTGACACTTTCCCACACCACTTGGATTACTTTGTCTATTTCTGTGCTTGGCTATTTTGTCTCGTCTAGCTCCTTTTACTACTCCTTTGGCTCTTAGCTGAGGGCGTATCTACTTTCAACACGTGTCATAGTCCACTGCTCCTGAAAAGCATGTCAAAGTCTTCCATAGTTTCCACTTGGTGCCTTCCACGCTCTGGCTTTCTTGGTGTAAAATTTGATGTTTGTGCACTTGTCACCGCTTGGAAACCCAACGGCTAATTCGTGTGCTTAATTTTGATATTTTTTGGGATGCCACCATCCCTGGCAAAGTTTTTTGAGACTTTAGCAAGATTTTTCTATGGGTTTTTTGCTTTGGGCTTTTCTTATGGATGAAAATTCTGCAAGAATTGTCTTGGTCTTTATCTTTTGTCTTTCGAGCTCTTTGGCTTCTCTCTGTGCTGGCGGCCTTCCTTAAATTCCTTCAGACAAAAAGCCTAAAAAAATTTGGAGTCTTAAGTCTTCTGTGTGCTTTGAAAATCCTTTGGCTACCTTTGTAATTCTCCCTGCCCTCCACAAGGGCATTTGAACCTAGCACTGCCCTCTGCAAGAGCATTTAAACCCAGCACTACCCTTCGGCTTTAGGATGCACCCTTGAACCAAGCTATTGAACCAACCCATTGAACCAAAAATGGTTTAATGGTTTAATGGTTTAAGACTGCACGCTAAGATGATTAAACTAAGCCGATGATCTAATGACATTGAACCAAGCGATTGAACCAATCTGTTGAACCGGTTCAATGGTTTAACACTATGGGTCAAGCCCATTGAACCAAGCCAATGAACTTGCCGATGAACTTAAATGTTGAACCAAGCTGATGAACTTTGCCAATTGAACCAACTAAAGCATTGAACCAGTTCATGAATGAAGGCCGATGAACTTATGAAACTTGAAAATGACTGGCTCTGAATAGCAAGGGAAGAAGGGGACCAATTTTTGGCCTGCTGGGCAAAAACTGGTCAACAATAACACTTAAGAGTAGAATATTATTTAAAACAATATGTATTGGTGAAACTAAGAGTGGAATATCCCCATAGTTTATAGATCAAGGGAGAGCAAGGGTAGTCTTATCTATTCCTATTGGATGAGGGTATGCTTATATTATGAATACACTCATATTTTAAGGACTATATATTCTAGTTGACTGCATGTATGTAGTTACTTAAGCCCTTAGGGTGACTACACTCACTTTTAACTCTTAGGGGTAGAATTGATGCCTATCAATAGACTAATAACATCATATCCCTATCGATCATGACTATAATATGACACTATATATATATATATATATATATAATTTAGTGATAAGATGATATTTTCCAATGACTTGATTGTTAAAATAGATTGAATGGGTGGTGTTATTTCCAAGGTAAAAGGTTTAGGGGAAATGTTGTTTATGATCTACCAATCATAGAGATAAAAGAATTCAAAATAAATTTATATAAAAATTATGGCATAGGTTGCATCAATAAGTATAGACATGGTATGAGATGAAGAGACTGAGATATATCATAGATGGGTCATTGTGCACTAATGGCATACCCTTATTTATAAATGGGGGAATTAGATTTAATTCTTGTAGGCAAAACCCAAATCCCCCTGTTCTAATTCCCATATGATTGGGGAAGCTAAATATATATGTATTATGTAATGTAGTATGAGTGGCCTTCCTCAACCTCTTTGACCTCTTGAGCATAGCATATAGACTATAGAAAGATAGGGGGCCCATCGGCTGCCCTATATATATCTATATATGGGGATATTCATTAACCTCCCTCTATATATATGGTGTCCCTATCCATACCCAAGGGCATCAACATATATATATATATATATATATATATATATATATATATATATATATATATGTATATATATATATATATATATATATATGTATATATATATGTATATATATATATATATATATATATATATGTATATATATATATATATGTATATATATATATATATATATGTATATATATATATATATGTATATATATATATATATATATATATACATATACATACATACATATGTATATCCCTATCGATCATGACTATAATATGACACTATATATATATATATAATTTAGTGATAAGATGATATTTTCCAATGACTTGATTGTTAAAATAGATTGAATGGGTGGTGTTATTTCCAAGGTAAAAGGTTTAGGGGAAATGTTGTTTATGATCTACCAATCATAGAGATAAAAGAATTCAAAATAAATTTA
>JARHVA010004008.1:0-7500 GCA_037957365.1 Torreya grandis
AAGTTTATCACTCAAATTAAATTCCCAAGGTGATATTTTTAGACCTGCATAATTTTTTTGTCAATCATACGCTATTTTATAATTTTAATTAATAAGTGTCATCTAGTTGTCATAATATTGCATTATATCAGGTCTAGAAATAACTATATTTTACAAGTTTTCCCAAACAAACGGAGTTTTACATTTTCATCTATAAAGAGCTTCAAAAGGAGCCATATTAAGCACAAAATTATAAGTGTTGTTATAATATAATTCAACTAAATAATGATATTCTTCTCATTTAGAATGTTGATCCATCATATACATTTATATAATGTCTTCTATCACTTGATTCAATATTTCTATTTGACCATTCATTTCTATTTAGTGCATAAAGTTTAAGTTCAAGTGGGTTCTAAAGGTTTTCAAAACTTTAACATGAACAGTTTGTCTCAATATGAAATTATTACTTTTGGCATGCCATGTAGCCAAAAAACTTCTTTTACAAATCTGATTATTAAAATAGAGGCATCATTTTTTATATTTTTATAAATAAAATGGACCACTTTGGTCAACATATTGATTACCACCATGAATTTATCATGTTTACGATAGGATTTAGGTATCCCAAAGATAAAATAAAGTGAGATCATATCCCACTTGCCTTTTGGAACTTTGTGAGGGTAAAACATACCTCTAAGATGTTAATGCTCCAACCCTAACATGATGGCATTCTAAATATTTAGCCATAAAGGTAGCCATATCATGCTTCATTCTATGATAAAATTAATATATTTTTTATTCATGTGTCATATTCATGACACCATGATGCACATAATGGTGTTGTATGTACTTATTTTAGAGCTTAATTACATAAGTACCCAATTCTAGACACAAATTCTATTTACATGCCTTAACAAGTCATCATTTTTCCACATAAAATTTATTGAAAGGATTTTCTACATGCTTATCATCAAAACTCCACTTACCTCATGTTATTACTTATCTAAAAGTTGTTTTAGTACACCATTTCTGAAATTAGACTTGATAGAAGAAATTGTAGCAAGGTACATGCATCAACTAAGTACATCAACAACATGATTTTCCTTTCCTTTGACATAATAAATGTTTATATAAAAGTTACTTAAATATTTTATCCATCTACACTAGTGTGAATTTAAGTCCTCTTAGATAAAAAATGCTTTAAACTATGATGATCAGATTTCACCTTGAAATGTTTTACCAAAAAAAGTGTTTTCAATGTTTCAAAACATGATCCATACCAACAATATCCATGCCATACATGAGATAAATTTTTTCATGCTCCTTGAGCTTTTATGACTCAGAAGCCACCACCTTTTCATTTTGGGTCAATATGCCACTAAAATCTTCCTTGGAAGCATCAACAATTTCCATTTGGGTCAGGTACAATAAGTTTAGGTGTTGTCGTCAGCAACACTTAAGTTAGTAAAATTCCTCTTCATAGAGGGGTGATTAAAAAAATTATTGAATTTACACTACAAGGAAGTAATGAAATTGGTTATGTTGGAAAAATTTCCATAAACTAGCAGTAATAGCCAGTCAGGCCCATAAAATTACATACTTCATGTACATTATTAGGAGTAGGCCACTCTTGTATTGCCTTTATTTTTACCAAATCAACAATAATACCATACTTAGAAATGATAGGCCTAAGATAGTGGATCTAAGGATGAAATAAATTATATTTAGACAATTTTTAAAATAACTTATGTTGTCTTAATCTCTACAAAACTAACTTCAAGTGTTGTTTATGTTTAGTTGTATATTTAGAATAAATCAAAATATCATAAAGAAAAAATAACACTCTAAGAAATCCCTAAAAACACTATTCATAAGTTTATAAATACATCTAGTGTATTAGGTAATCCAAAAGGCATCACAATGAATTCATAGTGATAATAGCGAGTTCACAAAGTATTTTTATGAATGTCTTCCTTATCAATTCTAAGTTGATTGTAGATTGATCTTAAATCAATTTTAGATAAACTAATTCTCCTTTCATTTGATCAAATAAATCATCTATCATTTTCAAAAGATATTGATTCTTGATTGTCACTTTATTAAGCATTTGATGGTCCCCACAAAGTCTCAAGGTTCCATCCTTCTTTTTCATGAAGACAATAGGAGCACCCCAAGGAGACACACTTGGCCTTATACTTCTATTTTTTAGAAGCTCTTATAGCTGGACCTTTAGTTCTTTAAAATAAGCCACATTCATTTTTTATATAGATTTATAGGTAGGTGTAGCCCTTGGTATAATATCGATTAAAAAATCAAACTCCCTCTTGGGTGGAATTCTATATAGTTTTTTATGAAATTCATCTTTAAATTGTCTTAAAAGAAGAAATTTTTAGAATACATTTTCTTCCTTTTCGGTTGGTTTTTCATTTGGACTACATAAAGTTGGCAACCCTTATGCACTACCTTTTTCAATTGCATAGCTAAAATTAGTTTGTGTGCCTTAGAAATTTGAATTCTTGGACTTCATTTATTCTACTAGAATCATCCGTGCAATGTAACTTATTACCAAATAAATATATTATTTCATGGTGAGGTTGTAACCAATCCATTCCTAGTATAAGATCATAATATCCCAAAGGATCTATAAAAAAAATAGTTTGGTTTCAAATGCATCAAAGTATAGCTCAATAGCTTCTAAGCATTTGTAGATTGGTACCTTTTTCATGTTTTGAACTCGATATCCAAACCTTCTTTGACTCTAACAAGTTTAAAGTTACATTTACTTTCTATAGTAGCTGAAACAAAGGTATCCATATCACCATAATTAATAAAAATAGAAATATCAAAACCAAATAAGATATCTCTAGTTTTAATTGGAGTTGATTGAAAATCAGCATTCTGATTATCCATAACTGCATAGACCCTATGATTAGCTACTTTCCCAAGTTTTAAATTTGGATAGTCCTTTTAGTAGTGGCTATTTCCACATTCCTAGAATTAAACAATCATAATAGGTGTAATAGGGATAAAATTATCCCATGTTTCTAGTCCACACTAGTTACCTTGGGTCTAATTTTTACTATTTGGCCTAGATTTAGGCAAGTTTTGGACCTTAAATTTATTATTCTACCCTTGAAACTTTCCAAAAGCACTAGTGATTTTGGTTAATATTTGGTTTAGATATAGTTTCTTGAAAATTTTATGAGTGGGGTTGGATATATTTAGATTTATCTTGTTATTTATTCTTTTTATTTAAATTCTTCCCTTCCTTTTTGTTGAGTTTTTCTCTTCTCTTCAACTCTATGGGTAGATTCAATGGTAGCCTCAAGGGTTTTGGGATTCATCATATTGATGTCATATATAAATATTTATTTTAGACCAAGTTTAAACTTAGTCACCTTAGTTTATTATCATGCATGTAGTTCACATGAAACATCAGGTTCAAAAATTTATTTTCATATTTAGTGACTACCACATTCTCTTATTTTAGTAACTGGAAATTAGTAATTTTTTGCTTCTTGAAATTGGCACTTAAATACCTCTTATTAAATTACTTTTTAAATTTATTCCAAGATATATTCATATGTTTATAACCTTATAAAACACATATATGATTCTACTAAGGGGATGTAATACCGACCAATTGATAAGATGCCACCCTAACTTTCATATCAGATGACATGTTATGTAATTTAAAGTATTTATGCAAGTGTACCAACCATGCATCAGTTATATCACTAGTTTATTCTCTTAAAAATGTGGTTGAATGAAGTTTATTAATTTATTTGATGATAGGGTCCACCATAGCCAGTTGTAGTTCTTGAAGTGTGGGTTCTTCTACTTGAACATTTCTTTCCTCTTATAAGCCTTCTTCGAGGAACACCCTTAATATGGTTGAGATTATATTTATGGGTATCTATTTTTCCTTAAATGACATTTATATTAGTTAATATTCCACTCAAGACTTATTCATAAGTATTACCACCCATTGGGTTAACATTATGAGCTTCATTATTACTATCAGTGTTATTAATGGGAGGAGGGTCAACTTAATTATCCAAGTTATGACTACCATGATGTATACCATATTTTATACCTATTCCCATTCCAAGATTAGGTTCACCCTAATTGGCATTTAATCTTCTACTCAATCTTGCCTTGACCATCATGAGGAAATCAAAATTTTAAGTTTAGATAGGGTATGGTTCAAAAGTTATCCCCTAAAGTTACCAAGAGCACTAAACCAAGATCTGATACCAAATGTCATAAACACCCCCCCCCCCACCCACAACAACAAAAACCTATATACAAACATTAGGTTGTTTAAGTAAGGTTGATGAAACACAAAACCTTTAGGATTATGTCTTTTTGAGTATATCTTATAAGAAAATGTACAATCCCTTGCTATATATTAAGCTTAGGATATATACAATTATTGACATACTCATATAGATTATAATATGAATACACTTATGAAAAATTAATTTATAATAATATCAACTAAACAAGACACACTCTAAAGAATAGTATAAAGACAACTCTATACTTAAAGGAATATTGACAATTTTAAGGACTTCTTATTATAGTATGATTAAATAATATTGAAGACTAAAAGAGTCATAATATACTTAAGAATCATAATTAATGAATATAATAAATTTAATATGAATTCACACCATAATATAATCAAACTTAGATTTAAGCTAATGATGTTTATAGTATCACAATATAATATAACCATATAATTTAAAGTATGTAGCACGAAAAAATGAGATTCCTCTTGTTCACTTAAATTCATTAACAGATTAATAACACAATTCAACAAGATATTATTGACATAATAATCCATAATTCAAGATCACATGACTCCAAAAATATTCTCTATAGGGTACTACCCAATTGAATTGATTACATTTGACACTAGGGTCATATCACCTTTCATCCAACTTCCACCGTCAAAACACAAAATTTATCAAAAAAAACATAAAAACAAATATTTATTCATATTCCTTGTAAAGCAAATAATTAATATATATCTAATCAAGCTACCTCATAGTGGTATCTAGGAAACCATCTAATTATATGACCACCCACTAACAAATTATAGTTTTATAAATTTTAGATAGAATAATAAAACAAAGAATCTCTCCATGAAATGCAATGTTTTGTAACACAAGCATTTCATATTCAAATATCATGGAGTCAAAAATTATAATCCAGTATTCAATTGATTCCCATGTTATTTATTCAACAACACAACTTCAACAACATGCATCAATTAATGTGATATTCATTATTTTAGATATTGTGTTAAAATAGAGTGAAAAATTCATATTTCCTCTAATTAGAGACATACACTATTATGCCATAAAACAAGATATTTAAAATACACATTCATGTTAATATATTTAAAGCATATAAATAGAAAATCATTAGCCCTAGTTTCAACATGATAATAACACGAAGTGGCCATCATGGCAAAAATAAGACAAGTGAATTACCCAATAAATATGAGTACAACCCAAATAATTCTCAACATGAGATAACCCCCAATTAAGCTTAATTTGTTAGAGTTCCAAACATACTTCAAAAATAATTGACTAGTTAAGGAACATAGTTATAGTAGTTATACATCAGATTAAACTTTAATTCCTCATGCAACTTTTGAATTTGCAACTCCAAGTAGTTTGAAGCCATTAATAAAATTCAATTCATAACCAAGACCAAAGATAATATATTTTTGTATCACAAAATAATAATAAGTGAAAGATATACAATCCACTTAACACCATAATCATAAATGAAACATTCAACAAACAACTCTATCCAATTATCAAAATTTATTTCTACATTCTTGAATAAGTTACACTTATATTGAAGTTTTATCTTAGAATAAAATCAATTAATCAATTCTTAACAAATAGTTATTCACTACAATAAGAAGTCATTAAAACTATTACTATTAATAGTCTCACATATTAAGAACCAAATTTACACATTCAAGAACTAGAGCGTCTTATTTCATATCAACAATTTAATAAACATTTCCCCATTACCTATTTGACAACCTCCAAAACCAAGTTGAAATGCATTGTGTGAAGAATCACACCATAGTTTAAAACAACACATTCAATACTAATTTAAGACATGACATGACACCATTGCATGCACATACCAAGACTCTAATTCATACTTAAAAACATCCAAGAATATTTTACCTATTAACTCAATCACCAATCATTGCATATAAATCACAATATTATCCTATAGCCACTAGGTCAAGAATAATATAATGAAAAATATATTCCTTAAATGCAAACTTAACCAAACGTATTACAATTAAAATGAAAGTTGTCAAGTTATAAAGCTCAAAGATAGTCACAATAATTTTATTACATAAATAGAGTACTTAGTCCTTATCAAAACATTCATGATTAACATGTAAACATTACTCTAAAACCTTTCTAAACAACTACAAATTTTGAATCTCAATTTATATATATGAACAACCAATTTATAATACACATAGTCAACCCAAAAAATTCAAAGTCGCCTCCAATACCCTCTATTCATTCCAAAATGATTGAATATATATAATTTAATATGTATGATCAATGGTATCCATATTTATAAACAATTTAACCACATAATCACATAAAAAATAGTGTCATAAATATGACTTAGAGATTTACCACACACAATGCATCAAAATAAGCCATAACATGTTGAATGGAATCAACATAAAAAACACTCTTATCTAGATAGGAGTCAAATATAAATTTTAAAAGTATGCATCTCATATTCATATAAATGAAACTTCATCCCAATAGGAGTAAAGAGTCACAAATATATATCATAATGGTTTACTAATTGTAATATAATGAAATAAAGCTAATAAATTTTTAATGTAAACAATATACTATAATGTAATATCCAAACATGAGTCAAAAACATAGACCTAAGTATATAAATTACTCTCCAAAAATTATGAATCCATAAATACATATTATGAAAAATGTCCACAGTTTGAATCTAGCTTAACAATGAACAACATCATTTGACCCATCCAATGATCCCCCCATTGATGGCTCTATACCACCCCAACTATCCAAATAATGGGGATTCTAACTCACAAGTTTGTGTTTGTTTCAATTTTTTTACAAACCAAAGAGTTCCCAGGAATTTAAAAAAAAACCCAAACTCACATTTACAGACAAGCATAAAAAAAAGACCCATTTCAATCCTTATTGTTCAAAGTCATAACATAAATATAACACATTATTGTTATGGCCGAGAATAATAACGGTTTTCATTTTACTTGTAGGGTTTAAAAACAACACAATAGAATCCAACAAACCAACTTCATAAATCCATTTAATAAAAAACCACAAACAATAAAAATTCATAACCATGAAGGCACAATGTGCAACCCAAAATTATCAAACCCTTCTCTATCCATATTAACCTAAAACAAATATCTTTCTTAAGATAAATCACCCAACATAACCAAATTACATC